>OZ010696.1:15503150-15708384 GCA_963932265.1 Thymelicus lineola | reverse complement strand
TGAAGTCAGTTTAAAATAAAGCTATCTTGTTCTTAATAAATGTTATCAGCATTGATGCTTCAAACTATTTCATCTGTAAATGTATCCATGCTTATATTATAGATACTACATACATATAATGAGAGTTGTATTGTAAAAAAAGCATTTGAATTTTTAAACTCAATTCAGCTAAAACAATAACGGAATCCTTTTTTATGCATTTGTACATACGAAGAAATGGCTCTTTTATTTTAATTACTCCAGAGAACGCTCAGAAGGATAAATGCCGTCGAGAAAGCGTCTCAACTTAATGTTGTTGTCCCAAGATTTGGCACGACACCAAAATAGTTCCCCCGTAATAATAAACTTAAGTAAAATACCACCCGCTTCGCTATTAATTATTTACAAGAGATAGAAAATGGACGGCATTTTAACAAGTTTGGGGAATAAATTAGACATTCTTCACATTTTTGTGACCTCCGCCAGATGTCACTTGGGCAGTCTGGGGAACAAAAAGTTACACAAAGTTTTTCTTCACTTATTTTTATACTGTTTATTTGATCCGCATCTAAGATAAGAAATTATTAACACAGGTCGTACATCTTTGCAATTTTAATGACTTTATGATTTATCTGATGTGATTTAGGTACTTAGTGCGAGAAAAAACTTGTTACTTCTATTTTCCTAACTCAAATTACGTGAAGTCTTTAAGCCTACGTGGTTAAATATCAATCTGGCTTGAATCAATCGCCGAACGACTCATCGAGTTGTCAATGTCCACAGCCAGGACTTGAGAGCCAGTTCTTTCTTTGGTCTCTTTATTTTCTTGACCAACAACGTATCAGGGATGCCCAGTGTTACTGATATCTAAAAAAATACATTACATAGATTACGTTCGAAAACTCGAGTGTCTAATATGTTATGCTTATGATTCAATGAAACAAAATGAGATGAAATTCTTATTCTTAGCTCACGGGTCGATCAATGCGCACGTGTGGAGACCCCAAGGGCAGTAAAGTAGCATGAATACTGTCACCGTAATACGTACGTAACGTTTGTGTACGCCTCCTCGGTCTCAAGGGCCGCCTAAATTAACTTTGAATGTGCAAGATTTCCGGGTTTGACTCCCAACAGATGCGATGACAAATATATAAGTATACTCAGTAGCTGGTGGTATAGAAAATCGATACAATAAAGTATTTCAACAAACAATAATATAAAATTTTCTTAAACAGTGTTGTTTTGCAGAAACACCTGTGATTCAATAAATAGCAATGAGAGCTCTTAAAATGTTGTTTCGAAATTGATTCTTTGCTGAGGGTAAATAAGGTTGTTAAACGTTTATAGTATATGAGAGTACGTACGTACGTACGCGTCCACTACACTGAAAGAAGAATTTCTCTACAACATTTTATTCAAGAAACCTGATTTCGAAAAACGACAATACAAAGCAACAAGGACCTTTGAAATTTGAAACGCAGTATGTTTATAACATCGCTCGTCGAGAATCAAAAATAAAAAGACCAGTTTCCGTTCTCTCGCTTAAATAAAGCTCCAGTTTTAAACGTCAGCACACATCGTTAAGAGATCGTTTTGGTAGAAAAATGAATGCACTTAAAACGAGCGCGCACCTCTAACTGTACCTGTCGCGAGCTGAAATATTTCCCCTGCAGATTCCAATGAAAAATAGACTTTATAGCTCAGGCGGAAGAGTTATGAGACGTCAGCAATTTAAAAAGGTAGAATGAGAGTGGCAACATTGGAATATAGGGAATATGCGCACGTTATAAATGTCATCGAAGAATTGAACAAGAGTGCTCCGTCTGAAGATGAAGAGGTGAAAAGCTCCGCTCTGTTTGATTTTGATTTGCATAGCTCCGGAGATATATCGCACTATTTCAAAGTGAGAATTCATGAATACATTTATAGTTTTTGAAGACAGGATTTTTAGGTGTTGAGCGTGTATAATCTTAGATCAAAGAATTGCAGAATAACTTGGACTTTTTTATAGATATGTAATAAGTATGGAGGGCCGCATGGGATCTAGTAACTATCGTACGTTTTCAAGTCAATAAACTATATGACAAGATACGTAATGGGATGTGGTCATCACTGCCAATTTACATTCAATACACTAAGAAGATAGCGAAGAGACTTATTAACTGAAGTAACAATATGTTAAAACAATATGCAGTTGTATAAGCAGCACTCACTGTACAGAGTGAATTTTTCAAGTGTGTGTGGATGGCTAAAGGAACTATGAGAAATAGAATAGCGAAAAATTTTCAAAGAAGTCTTGAGGCTGATTTAGATGAAAACTGAAACTGATCATTAAATTTTTGAAAAAATAATATTTCCGGCCAGGAATCAAATCGGTTGATAAAAAAACTCACCTGTATTAACCACCGCACCTGTATTATAAACCATTCGATAAAAGTTGCTGACAATGATAAATTCGGGAAAATAATGACACACGGCAAACTTAAAGAAAATGCTGAATTTAGGAACCTGCTGCAATTTTAACGTTTTTATTAACATTTTTATAAAAATGTATTTCGAATTTCGTCATCCACGCACACTTGAAAAAATCACACTGTAAATAGTAGTAGGGAGCCAGTCAAGCAGGTTATACAGCCAGACATGATGATTGGAACCCAGAACCTTTCTATAAGATGGACTTGACCTTCATTGCCTGACGTTGGCAGAATGAACAACAAGCTAGTCGACTTGGTCTGAAGAATGGTTCCAAAACGTTTAACTGTCAACATTACTTATTACTTGCCGATCAGTAACGAGTTTCCTTACCCGTAATGTCTGTGTGACTTCAAACAAAGTGCCTGGCGGAAGCTGGCCCACCAATAATCACAACGACTTCGACCTGATGACGTTACTATCAAATGACACAGATTCAGTAAGCACGCTATTCGCAATATTCTTTTCACTGGTTGTTGTTCAAAAGCTAACTTTGCGAACACTTGATAGAGTCCAAATTGGAGCAGCAAGCCGTTTTGATTTTAGTTTTATTCGCAACGAATGCAGTTCGCTTCGCCGGGAGGCTAATAATTGGAACTCTACGTTTGAATTTTCTTCTGATTTTAAGATTTTTCAGTGAAGTTTGTTTGTGTACGTTAGGCGTTTATGTACTTGAAATTTTGAAAATGAATACGCGTACTTTATACAAAAAAATATGAATAAACTAGACGATATTTAAGCCCAATAAGTAACCTGTGTTCTATAAGAACCAAGTAAGAGTCGACACTAACGACTTATTCACATACTGAAGTTGACATACATTTTGACTCGCATAACACAACCACATTTCTTCCGTTAAAAACATTTAATATACGCTACGATTTGATAACCTCCTCCTTTTTTGAAGTCGGTTAAAAAAATGGTATGTTATAGAGTTCACATACGGTTACGTTTTATGAATTATATGTATTGCTAGGGCTTTCTTTGGGCCATTTTTGTTGAAGTTGAGAAATAATCCATTATCACATAAAACGATTTCAACTTGCCTATTGGGCTGAATTCTTTAATTGTAATAATTTGTTTTTATAACATCTTTTCAAAATACTCTTGTCAACTCTTGTCAAATAATCTTGTCAACTGGCCTAGCCGGTAGTGAATCTACGAAGCAAGGGGTCCGGGTTCGCGGTCTGGGCCGACATTTATGTGACAGATAAATATTTTCTCTTGGGTCGTGGATGTTTGTAATGGGTTATTTGTGTCGTCCATTCCGTTCGCGACACACGGAATTAATCCTCGTGCGGGGGATGACTGTGTACGATTATATTATTACTCTACTATTTTACTATACTCTTAATATTCTCTCGATATGTTTATTTATGTTTGAAAGTGTTGTTTACTCACAAACTTCTAAATTGATGAAAATAACCTTGTTTTACGACTTTGAAATTTAAGATGCTCTGGAAAGCATGTTTTATTAAATCAAGGGGTATTTCATTATAATATAAAGTGGAATTTGGGACTACAAAGAGAAACTATTACAGAAATTAGAGCCTGTTTATTATCCACTTTCTTCTCCATGCTGCCCGTAGATACATGACGACTATTAATTAAGTCGTGGACAAAAATGTATTTGGATACTATTGCTATGCCCGCGGCTTTTTCCGGGATAATAAGTATCCCATATCTTGTTTAAGTCATGGTCTACCCGGTGTGCTAAACTTCACGAAAGTCTGTTCATTAATTTTAACGTGAAAAAGTAACAAACATCAATACAAACTATCACGTTTATAATATTCATTAGTAGGATAATGTATCACCCACTGTTGTTTCGTTTAATTAAATTTCTTAACTAGTTCAGTGAAAAGTTAGAAAAATATATGTATTTGCGACCAAGATGATACGTGCCTGTTAAGTTTATCTGCTTCGCAACCTCTCCGTCCTTGGGATGCGGGACGCATACTTAGATAAACGCGTCGACTAACTTTCAAATTTCCTCGGAGGACCCTCGGATAAAGAATACAGCTTCAACGATTTTTTTATTGTTCTCATTTATTTGATGACGTGATTCAGTCGCGGATCTTATCATGATTGATTGCTTCTGGCGAGTGCCTCTGATGGCTTCAAATTGTCAAGGATCCTCAGATTTAACGGAGATGAAAAATAAGAGTATTTTTAAGTAGCTGTCTCATTGTAAATGTAAAGGAATTTTCTTTTGTCGAGGAATGCTTTCGTGAAATTATTATGCCAGAGATGAAAAAACCCTTGTACATTTTTTGGATGTTTAGATTAATTGAGGCAATGTTACATTCATGTCCCAGTAAATGTCTTTTAAGTAGATAATGTACATTTAAATAGAAAACATTGTTAAAAATATAATTAATACAAGTAATATTAATATTTCGCTTTATGTCACGTATCTATAAAATAATCAAAATTATCCTACAATCATTGCACAGACATCAATGTGTGATTACAGATTATTAAAGTACGTATTATTTACTAAATTTTGTGTATCTAAAGCACACAGCAAAATTATCAGTCACCTCAAATTTTAAGAAAAATATTTAGCGAAAGAAAGAGTGAATTTAAACGATAATTTTATCTTAATACACAATCTACTTATGAAAACCAATTCGCTGTTAGCGCTCACGGCATCCTGCCAACGCAGAGGACATCCCGACTGCAAAACGTGCAAAATATTTCGACGGTCCAGCGACATGTCAAAAACCAAGCTTTACAGGAGAGTGTTTTTAATATTCAAACCGCCAGACATATCTGAGATAACTCTTTATACGTAGGAAACAATAAAATTGTGTTTTAAAAATAAATGTTTTATCAATTTTATCGATATATGTAAATAATAAAATGTTGTGCTTGAGAAATGCATAAAGCATAATTTGAAAACTTATTGCAAGTTTTCAACAACAATAACTTTAACCATCTGGTGGTTAAATTAGACAAGCGAGATGTATTACATATCCGCATTTACGGCACGTATTCTTTGTAATTAATATACGTAATTTATATACTTGTTCTCTTATATTACTTGTATATCTAGTAAAATACATTATATTCAAATAAAAACTTACTATAAATATGAACGTATTGTCAATCTAACGCCATCTATGCAATAAAAAATGTAATTTTTGACATGTCTTTTTATACGAAGGGACCGTCAATTTATTGGCCCCTATTTGCATATTTCAGATAATAAGGCATTTTGGCATAATAATATATTTCGGATGTAATTCCGCGCCAACGTCCGCTGCGCTATTATACTCGGAATATTTACACTACGAAACATTTGCTTAACGTTATATCGTAACAAATCGTGTTGCAAGAGCACGTTAAATCTGATTTGCATCTACGAAAATCTTTATAATAATAATTTTTTTTGGGAAAGTTTATCTATTTGCAAATACTACTCTAGGTTATAGAAACTATATTTGCAGAATGGTGGAAAGCCTAGGATAATGAGTGTGTAGATTTTGATTATTATGTCATAAAATTAAATTATCATCAAATATTTTGTTTTTGAAACTGGCAAAACCTTTAAGTTTTATTGTTATTACTTTGTTATTAACTCAAGTAGACATTTGCGCTTTCGAATAAAACATTCTCCAGAATTATTTAATTATGTTAAGGAATTTAATTCTCTGTCGTTGTTAATCACTTCTTTGTTGTTTCACAGATCGGATCCTTTAAATCTCTCAATATTGAAATGATTCATCGATGTAAGTGAACTAGGGTATTGTGATGGAAATGAGATTTTTAACAATTCAGAAGTCTAGAAATTACTAAAAATAAAATATGTAAATACATTCGGTAAAGTAAATGATGTAAGTAAATGATGTACATAAGTTTAACATAAATAAGCTTAATTACACAAACCATTCAAGATTGCTGGATAAATACAATTTGCGTTACAACAGACAACAAGACGCAGTGAATTCCCAGCATGTACAAGACAATAGTGGAAGACAAATTCCAGTCCGTAGCCACGACGGCTTCCGAAGTACGAGTACAAGGACAATGCAATGGAGGATCAGTTACACAACACTCCGCATGCGAGTGGGATCGAAGACGTTATACAATCAAACGGTCACTCATTTAAGCGGCTTGCCAAACGAGCGTAGTGCTCCATTTGGCGACCTGCGCTATTGTGAATCTACCGATTGCTACATGCTATGTTACATTAAGTTATAGCAAACATTCGATAAAGCAATCTCGAATAAATAGCATAAATCGTTGCTAAAACAGATCGACTACGAACTAAATAATGTTTGCCTCTTCTCTCAAATTTCTATGCCTTAACAAGGTGGTTACTTTAATGATATACCTAATATTTGCACCTCATTATGTATGTTGTATTATTTTCACATGTGTTTTACAATTTTATTAATAAAGAAATAAAGACTTCTAAGTAAGACTAGCTTATGACATGGTTATAATTATGACAACTGAAATTAGATATCTATTATGCAGAACTTTCCTGGTACTAATTGTTTATTATTCACTCACTAATCTACAGAAACTTTGATTCCCTGCGGCAGACATAATGATAGACCATACATCAACTAATCAAGATGTGATAACAGACATTTGTCACATAAATTTTAGATCGATTGCTGTTCAGACAATTATTACTGAGTACGCTGGAGGGTACTGTGTAATGTTCTGAAAAATTAACTAGTTAATCAAATAGCTCTTGGCAAGCATGATTAGATTTTCAAATTAGATCAGATAGTAGAACGAGACCAACAGACCATCAGCGAGGTATTAGGAAGAAAGCTTACACTATTTTAATAAAATTAAATTTAGAAAATTGCACGTAACCAACTGTTTAAAAGGATTTCTGATTATTAATGTTTCTGCCGATAAGGTTTAAGCTAAAACACAAACCTTCTCAAAGTAACTTGCGTTACGGAAATTAACTCATCTTCTCATTGACTTATATGACAATAACTAATTTAGCTGATTGATTAACTATTTAAATATTCATTAACATTGATTGGGTAGCTAAATAATGTTATGTCACTGCAGATTAATCAATTTCCAAATTAAGTTCATCATTTTAATACTTTATGGACTTCATAGCGTATTGCTGCAACAAATTATTCAACTTGATTTTGATGTTAATAATGCCATTATTGGCTTACACAGTTTCATTCATTGAGTCTTTTTGCGGCCTAATTGCATAATTAACTGCACTGACAATTACTTTTAATGAGGATTTCATTGTTATTTTGATCAAAAATAATTCGTTTATCGTCCATAAAAGTAATTTCGGCGTTTCGTGTGATAAATAACACTTCGGACTTTTGATTGAAGTGAATTACAATTCCAATTCCTTTGTGTTCCTCGAGTTATAACAGTGAGAATCTGTCTTAAATAAAATTGATTACGTTTAACGAATTCCGGAGTTTAATTGATTTAATATCATTGTTAAAGTTATTTCTTTATATATTACTTTTCTGTGCATTCTTTTAATTTAACTATTTAATCCTGTAGAATAAAACTACAAAAGTCTTTTGAGATTAACTTTTAGATTTTCAAGGAAAAATAGAACCTAAAATAATCAATACCTTATATTTAACAGTAACTGGACCAGTAACAGATACATCATAGCGTAGATTCCAGTAACCAGTATTATCTACTATCATGATAAATACAGGCAAAATGATGTCTAAATTTCTTGTACATCTCTTCGTGACATGACGTGTAAACGTGTTCGTTGCCTTTCTTTTAACGCAACATGTTCTTATGCCACCTTAATTTCTTCTGTTTCTTTTTTGAAAACAGTTGAAAGAAATGAATGTGTCCCACAAACGCAAAGAATAGTCGCGTCACAAAAGGGCGTAACGATTACTTGCATAATAGCTACCTCTTGTTCTACTCGTACATGCATTGTGTGTTCATCATGCTCCCTGTACCCTTCAAGTGTTACGTCTTTTATTACTCTCTCATGGTGTTACGTATTTGCGATACCAATCAAGTTGGTTAAGCATTTTTTTATTACTTTCATGGTTCTCTATATGTGATCAAAAAAGGAACCTTTATCACTTGCATCATGCTTTATCACGACCATATTTTATTGAATTATTCCATATTCCACATATTGAATCCGTTGATTTAATTAGTTTAGTTTAGTTGACGTACACCCCAACTCAGAGTCTACGGATTACTTAAAGCGCTCCTTAGTACAGAATTTGTATGGTGATTATTTACTAAGGAGCGATTAAAGTAACCCTTAGTGGGCGTATAGCGTAAAAGCAAAGTACCTTTAGGCAAGTTTAGTTTATAAGCTGATATACTCGTAAGTAAAAAAAAAATTAAAATACTATATTATGACAAACGTAAAAATACACTTATTTTAAATATCAATACTTTGCATACAAGATAAACCACCAGCTCAGTCTAATGCGGAATATACATACTTTTTATATAAGTTGATACTTGAAATCCCTATATTATTTTAAATAAATCGCTAACAGCTTAAAGACCCGAATTGATCAAGTTACGCAAACTAGATAAGTTAAAGGATAAAGATTTAGTAAATTGCTGATAGGATTTAGTCAAGTTAATCAAATTAATAATCGAGTAAGAGCTTAGGTACATACCCATGCACTACGATTCCCTGTATCCCGGATGGCATGGATAATACAACTACGATATCAAAAACACTAACGACCCCTGAAAAAATATTTTCCTGTCCTATAAATATCAGCCCTGACCGGTGGTCGATCCTGGGATCCTTCATTTCACAGTCAAGATCACCACCAACTAGGCTATGCGGTCGTTACTAACATTACATTAGATCTCGCATAAAACTATTGAGTATTCTGCAGGATAATAATGCTATTACTGTGAAACCTCCATCGTCGCAACTTGTTCCACGATATTCCTTACATTCTACACTGCGTTCATATCAGCTTTACAATTCAAATGGTTCAATAGAAATATTCGAAGCAGGATCTAGGAAAATGTATTAAAAATATATCATTGAAATATAATCTGGCATGCTCCTTACACTCCATTCACACGTCCAATGTCAGGTACAGAGTGCCAAGTCTTATTGATTTTTCTGTTTCTTGCACACGAGTATATTTTAGAAGTGGAAGGGGCTTCATCTTGAGTCCAAGCCAACCTTTCCTTTTGGTGGATCACCGTGAACATTCTTTTGTATAACCGTAACACATGATCATGTGTATCTTATTACAACTGTATCCAATTAGATATTAATTTAATATTCACCGTTTTCAACGAAATGAGAATGGTTTTGTTATTAACTTATTGTTTCTTGTTTTAAATGATTTATTTGCATGTTAACGGATGGTCCCTGTTGTAGGTTCCTGGGCTCTGTACAAACCAACTTAATTCCTACAGTGCTCATACATGATCGTAAGCTATTTTCTCGCCTTACGGAAATCGCTTACTTTTGGGCACTTTGTCGAATGCTGTTATGTGTTCGACAGGTACCAATGTGGTTCTATTACATCCGTGTTAATAATACCCTAATTTAATTTGGAATACAATACTCTTAATTATATTCATAAACTACTAATTTAATGGAAATCTTCAATAAATTCTCGGAATATACATATATTTCTATGAAAATACAATTTAAAAATTATTCTGGTACTTTATTACTACAATTTTCCGATATTAGAATATATTGAGATTGTACTTCACCGTTAGAACGATATAAAGGGGTATAACTTATTCACGGTATGATAGATTTACGGCTTTCTATACGGGATTTATTTCTTAGCACTACCGCTTTTACGAAAAGTAATTTTTCTCTTGAACGTTTCACACATTACGGGTATTGATTATACAATTCAAACACACTAGGTGGTAAAGACTGGTATCGATAAGTTATGGACGCAGAGGAGTTATGATCTGGAACAACATCTATACTAATAAAGAGGAAATATTCTATATGATACTTATTGTGGAAAAAGTAGGCATAGCAACGGACAGAGTGCTGGTTACCAACAAAGAAGGTAGCGATGCAACATTTTATTTCTGGCTCTTCAATGCTAATAATTATATTGAAGGTGAATTTTATTGAAGAATTTACTACATTTCAAATTATACCTCAGTAATAACAAAACATAAAAAATATGATAGTGTGCTTAATAAAATTCAATTATCATAACATGTATAAATAAATGTATGTAAAAATAAATTTATATATAGACTATAAAAATTAAATATTGACATAAGATATAAACGTAAATTACTGTAACAATGAAAATAAATGCATAATAATATACCTAAGTAGGAGCCTAAGGATAAGGAAAATGAGCATGTCTTATATGGTGGAATGTGGAGGACATAATATTACGATAACCTAATTTTAAGACATTGTTTTATATCCACTTTCAAGCAAATAAATGAATTTGATTTGGTTGAAAATAATCGGTACCTCGGAAATCTAAGAACACGTAACGAGCCTTATATTTGGAAAAGATATGAGAAACACGAAAAATTCAACGGTAATCATTTACAAATCATAATTGGGGCTTCATGAATTGTCATCTGCACATTTCATTATTTACCAAAACGTTTGTTCGGATCATCCGGCGAGTTCTTTGTGAGACGTACCTACAAAGGACCGAGCAGAAATGCTGTAAACAGCTGACGAGGCAATAGTACACGGAGACTTATCGTCATATAATAAATTGCTTTTGAGTGAGATCAACAACGTAAACGATATTGGATCTGACGGTGATGAGAAAAAGTTAAAGTATCATATTAACCTCATATTATTATTTCCATATTACATAAAACAAGTATATTTTCAGTATAACTCTTCCCACTCAAGTCTTTATCATTCACCCATCCATCTATCCACCCATATATGTATTATAATAAATGTAGTAACATAGCATGCAAATAAATCATTTACTTAATTAACAAGAAATAATAAGTTAATTTTCTTATGGAAATAGCCGGCAAACGAGCTGATGATCTACTCGATGGTAAGTCTCCCATGGCCATGTGTTTTCAATACACCAAAGGCATCACGGATGCATTGCCAGCCCAAAAAGAGAGAAGAAAAAAAAAGAATGAAAATCCAAAACCATTCTCATTTCGTCAAAAACGGAGAGTAAATTTAATTAATATCCTATTTGATTTTTGAATAACATCGTCATGTACATGTATCGCCATTGTACAAAAGCTATAATATTTTTTACAACCTAACACGAACTAATTATTTCTTAAGTACATAACACAAACATTAAGAATTTCACGATAACACGAGAACTACCTGTTTAAGAAAACACAGAGATGGCAACAAAGGAGACAGGAATTAAAATGAAACTACATTTCGTATATTTCGTAACACCTCATGCTTGTAGACAGACCTGATTAACGCACGAAGCGAGTCTATTGTTCCTGAAGAAAGCTGAGTTTGGTACGATGTGGCGACGTGCTACGTCTTTGAGGTCGACTCAGTTTGTTTTGCTTATTAACAACAGCTAAGATTTTCGTATTGTTTAAGTACTCGTAATATAAAACCCAACTGTTAACCTCTTCTGGGATTGGTTTCTTCAAAGTTTGCTATATTTCTTTAGGTATTATTTAGCAGTACCTATTATTAAATAATTGACAACTTGAAATGACTTTTAAAATAATTGAGGACCCCGTAACTCGGTTTATCAAGGGTTAGTACTGATGATAGGATCATGAGGATAGGAGGAAAAACCTCAAACATTTTAAGTTTCAGAAAAATTTTAAATTTCCTTTTTTGAAGACATTGTCGTTGAAATCAGTTATTTTTTGGTGTCATTTAAATTCAAAGGAGAAAAATCTAATAATATTTTCCACGGTCACAAATTATTTAGTAAATAACCCTTCTTTACTTCTCGGAAATGTTTTGAACGTATTACGGAATTTATTTCAACACTTTGTTACTTTTTTTTATTATGTTACGGCAATTGTTGTAAGAATAACAAAATTTTCATTATAGCACTTTGTGCTAATGGATAATATTATTCAACGTGTTTCTCTAAAAGTAGATGAAGAAAGAAAACTACGGTGGAGTTTTATTCAGTCCAACATGGACTGTTATACTGTAGTCTATAGTATTGTAGTACTATAGTACTGTAGTCTATAGTCCTGGACAATTATATCTTTAATAATGCATGCAATAAATGATTATGATTATGATTATGATTATAATTTTTAATTAAGATTAAGTACCTTGCTACTATAGACGCGATGATATGCTAGAGCAGTTAAGCTCTTGTCCAAATTATATAAAAAACATCACGTAACGTAACGTAAGTAATGCAGTTAGTAATGGACAGTATCGTAATAAAGCATAAAGTATTGTTTTTATCCAGAAGTATAGGAAAATATTCATAGTTAAAATTTATAAAATATTCTACGAAGTGGTATTATCAACTTTGTTTTATGATACACAAGTCTGATAATATTTCTAAAGATGTTATTAAACAACAAGCCGTAAAGAGTGATTCCTCTCGCCTATAAATAAACAATCTAGAAGATATTACATAAATACATAAGTTGGGCTCCAGTTTGCTTGCGGAGAAATACAAGACATTACTTAAAAGCGGTTTTGCCTCCTTTCGTGTTTGAGTTGAGGCTCCTTAATTTATTATACGATGGAGAAATTTTCGCTAATTTTGCACAAAGTTTCGCAAACCACTAACTTTACCAATTAAACTGTATTCGATTTATTTTAGTAAACGTCTCTCGAATGGTCCGTGTTGAGATTACAAATATAGTTTAGTGTTTTCTAAATTATTAGAATCTCTTTACGGCGCGGTGGCGGTTATGAGGGCCATTTGAGGGTGCGACAAAACAACATACATGATCTTCTTCCCAAGAACGATTACGACATATAGGTATATTTCATGTTTCTCAGTACTAGCGACTAAAACTTAAATTAGGTATTCCTTTATTTTCAAGGATCAACAAACAGTTGCACAATACAAATTATACAGGTAATAATAACTATGTAGGTACTTAAATAATATTGTATGTGTATCTATGTTATGTACGTTCCTTTCTTTCTTTTCGAGTATTACACGTAAATCACTAAAATTTCTGATAGAATGCCTACAGCAAAAGGGGATAAAAATACGGAATAGTTTTTCGGAGCTTGCACAGAAATAATTTTAAAATAGAAAAAATATAATAATAAAAATAGCTTTTGTAACGCGAAAATCAATAGATTAAAAATTGAAAATGTTTCTTTTTGTAATATATAATATTTTTTATAAATGACATCTTTATTTAATAAAGAAAATAAGATAATTAAAACCAAATTTAGTAATTTTATACAGACAAAAAGGCTGACTAGAAGGCAAGGTTACTATTAAATTAAATATCTATTAAGTTAGCTGGAATAAATGTTACCTAAATTTTCTTACATACGTATTAAAAACGTCGAGACTATTTCACAAATGAAAATGTTCGTAAAAGTATACATCATTTCGCTGTTCAAAAAATTGCTACACCCTTATTTTACAAAGGCTCTCCGACGTGGCCCGAGTTTTTACGAAGTTGAGTTAAAATATTACGACGTAGGTACAAAAACTAGTGAATTAAATCTCAAGTAAATTACTATGAATCTCTTCTTTTTAGTAAGGCACAGAATAGGCTAAGGTTAAATCTGATCACATTTTTGAGTTTAGTGAATAAATGTAATAGTATTTTAATCTTTTCTAATCAGATTTCACAACATTCCACACTCATATCATTAAAAATCCAAAAAGAAAATATATAATATTGCAACAAGTCATAAAACGCAGGGAAAATTCTTTTATACATAGTTACACACGGGAAAAAATAATGAGTTCAGATGAAGGAAACGTTCTGAGAATGAGCCACAGGTATTGAGTTCAACAAACAGACAAAGAACTCACGATATAACGAGATAGAAAGAAAACATTTACTTACATCATTGTTTTGTCAGCAATAATAAAACAACTTCAACATATTATTATTATTTATATCCAAATGAAATCACTGTATATAGACAACACACACATGATAATTATTTTGTTTGGCTCAATTTATGTATAAGAAGACTAAAATAAACATCTCAAATCTACTGAATAGATGTAATGAAATGAAAAAGGTGAGTTAAGACTCACAAACTAAGTACAATGATAAAAAATAGGGCGTAATAAATTTAGAAATATACCTAACTATGGAAAGTTTCTTGATTCAAATATCCCTAAAGGGTAATTAATCACTCAAGGTCAAGGATTAAGTACTATGGAGCTTATATAAAGTGGCACTTAGCTTATTGGAGTAGAAGTTTATTAAAGTAGAAAGGGATAAAAAATAAATAATTAATAAATAGTATTAACCAACGGTACATTTGCGACAGAACGATTTCTTACGTCTGATGGCAACGTATTATTGAAAGAAGCATAATGCAGGTGTAATGGATTTGAATATGAATAGCGAAGAAATAAAATATGAAATTCCTCTGCCTTCACATTCCATTGTCACAAACTATCTTTGAGTGATTCTACCACCAACGGCTGCGATGGGTTTGAATAAGCTTTAAGTAGAACCTACAACTTATTTATAAAGCAAACAACAAATAATTTTAGGCAACAGTTCAAATTATTCTTTTTTGTTTTTTTCTTTCTATCAATTGTTTACCTTGGGCATTAAAAAGAATTAAAAATATTAAAATTATTTTAAAAACAAGAAAAAGTAATTCCTGGGGACAAAGATATGTCACGGTTAAAACATATTAAGATGTTAATTTGTAAAGAGTTTCAAGGTTTCACCGTCCAGAGATCGGCCATTACTTAGCTATGCTCAAAGAAACGAATCCAACATAATCTTTGTGATGTAGCACAATGTTAAAAGTTTTGTATCACAAGGAATATTTTGGGACCTTTTTAAGTAACGCATACATTTTGTAGTAGGTTTAGAAGGTTTCAGCACAAATAAACAACTATTATTCTGTAACATTATTGTTTTGTCTGAAAGAATTTGAAATGTTGCATAATTTATTATAATTAAATAATAAATGATATATAATAAATAAATAATAAAAGTGTATAATTTTAGTATACAATTTAATGTAATATACTTGTATTATAAGTAATTTCCCTTGTAACCGGCAAATATTTACACCTGGTTACATGCATCGTGGTCATCGCTAAATATGTATGTAATTCATTAAGTGAGGAACATTTTGATAATGTTACATTTAGGTGATATTTGACGCAAGTTTTGACAGTATACTTAATTAGTTTTCGTCATAATTAACGTATCTTATCACAAGAACTTCAAAGTATGTTGCTGGGTAGTTATTGGCATGGTGCCACTACCCTATTGCAGCGTAAAAAAACAACGCGCTAATTGCTATCTTTTTTTATTACTTAATACAGTTCGCTAGCCTCCTTAAGACTATTACAGCCCGTGATAAGAAATAAGAATCTTTAAGACAGCCTTGAATACAAGTTCAATAATACCGACCCCAGGGAAAAAGAAGAAAAAGAGAAAAGTCGGACTCTTCCAAATGAATGCGATGCTTAAAAACACACCATCGCAGATACCGCGAGCGATCTCTCAATTTATGTCAATTACTGAAACCGAGTCGGTTGGAAAAATGAAAATAACGTATAAAAGTCTCCGTACACGTCCGCATAGACTTTCTTTCTGATGTTTCAACCTTTGAAATATTCATCCGATGCCTTTTCACGCCGCTTTGTATTTCTCTTTATGTTCCCATATCCCATTGAATCGTCTTTAAGTCCTTGTGAAGTGTCTTTTTTATACGGTGCTAAAACTATTGCTTTGGAACACTATTGGAATGTGAGTTCTTTTCTAATTCTAAAGTTAATTATTTGAGCTATGCATGTTCAAATGTATTGCATGTAAATATTTATCAATAACGAAATGTAATGCTTGTTGTAATTCTTAGTTGTCTGATTAAACCGCTTCAAGAAGCGGCTGAAAATTTGAAAAAGTACAAATTTAATGCATTTTTTTTAGTTTTATTATAAATACTAAGTCAAAGATTGTAGAATATAATAAAAGTGGAGCGGAAAGTTGTTTATTGTCTAATAAGAACACAGACCCAACTCAAAGCTTCAGATATGAACGCGATGTTCCCACACTTTGAGTAAGTTCGTTTTAGATGATGGGCCAATTTAAAGTTTATCTTCAGACTGAATGCAAGTACCAAAGCCTGATACAGGCTGCCAATTCTCATTTCGTAGAGATACATCTCTAACAGAGATATCTTTAAAAAACATGGCGGATCTCTAATGAAACCTAATTTCCTTATTCTCGGGATGTCACATTAGAGATATCTCTGAGAAATGTCACGCGTTTTGACCAATCACGGCGTTGTAAAGCGTTCGGGATTGAAATGTTTGACCAATCACAGCGTCGTAAAGCGTCCTTTAGAGATATCTCTGAGCCTTTTCGTGCGACATGCAACGTATGGTCCGGAGCGTTCGAGATTGAAATGTCACGCGTTTTGACCAATCACGGCGTTGTAAAGCGTTCGGGATTGAAATGTCACGCGTTTTGACCAATCACGGCGTTGTAAAGCGTTTATTTTATATGTCTAATGGTAATGTCGAAAGATAAAATCTCGAATGTGCTCCAGAATAACTTTTTTGGATACATTCGAGATTTTGCCGACATGTCTCGTCGAGATTTAAAGATTAGTGATATGTCTAACTTCGAGATTATCTCTACAAAATGAGAATTGGGGGCCTGGTGCAGTAGTTTATGAAGATGATGTCACTATGGATCTTCTGAGAGCTATAGTACACAGCAAAATTGAAACCGAGCACCAAACTAAGGAACCAGTTAAACTTGTTTGCTCAAAACTTCACATAGACGGATTATTGTAGATTGAGCTTATTATTATGTTCACTTTACTTTAAATTACTGAAAATATTTTGGTTATATAATTTTCGTTACATTTTATTAAAAAAACTTTAACGTATGCAAATAAATTTCTTTTGATACAGCATGTAGGTTGTATCATATCAGCTTTACTAGGATAGTGCAAAAAATAAAACTGTATTCCCCATTTTTATTTCATAATTTTAAGTTTCTTTTATTCAATTTAGGTACTATTTTATTGAAGTTATACTTCTATTGCCGCGATGGAGAAAAATGATGAGAGTGAATTTTTACGATGCGCGCGCACACCGACAGCTAAATTCTACATCGTGAAGTTATCTAAATTCTGCATCGTGAAGTTAGTTCTAGGTGGCATGGTATATATAGAGATTCGTAAATTAAATTATTTCAAAATATTAATTAATTTTTATTTTTAATATTGCTGTTTTTGAATATTGTATTTTGAACAATGTTTTTTTAATATTGTTTTTTCAATTTTTTTTCATGCCAAAGAAGTATAACTTCTCACGCGCGTACATAAGTACACGTTTATGTTTTTTCCTAACATAACCTCAAACTGAATACCTCTAGAGGGTAACGACCGCATTACGTTGTTTCTTGCCTCAGTCCGACCTTAACTAGTCCCCAGGGTAGTGTGTGGCAGACTTTTGATATCCATTACTTAATCTGCTTATTATACTTTACAGTCAAAATTATTTACTAAGTAGCTAGAGTTTCCGTTTTGATTTAAAATAGGTTAATAATGCTACGTTTATATAGACTTCAAAAACGCCTTTTTAACCCTAGCTACATTATATTCTATCGAATAATTTCTCTTTAAGGAGCAGTAAAGTAATTTTGACGTCACTGCCACATTAAGCAATTTATATATTGCTTTATGTTGTTCCATTGTTGCTCTATTATGACTTCAGTATGAATTGTGTGATATGGAGCAAGCAGGCGGCAGCTAGCAGTGCGTTTATCACTCAGGGTCTGATGACATGACTTGGAGACAAAATATGTAACTCCTCAACGAATTGAACCGTGTTAAAAAATATTTGTTTTGGGTAATGTTAAGATACCAAAACCAAAACATTATTGACTATCCCAGGGTCCGAATTTTGGAAAAAAACTAAAAATTAAAACTTTTAAATAAAGTCGAACCGCCGTCAAAATTAAAATAAAATGACTTGAAAAATTAAAAAATAATTGAATTAAAAACTGAAATTCCTCCGTATTTATTTACATAAAATAGTATTTTATACACCAATCTAATGAAATGTTTTAAGTTTTTTTTTTACTTAAAATAAGTTAATGTTTGACCTCAATCCCACCTTGTTTTTTTTACGGGGGGGAAAATGCATTACGCATACCACCCGGGCGCAGGGGGTACCCGAGTGGTTATGTGGGTGACCAGTCCACGGTTACTAAGCCCCCCCCCCCCCCGCCTAAGGCCAAGGCGGGCAACCCCCGGGGGGGGGGGGGACCACAATCCCACCTGAGTCAAGTCAGTGCCATTATTTTTAAAATTACAGATATTAACTTTCTGAGTTATCAGTTCACACACCCCATACAAAAATTGCCTTGAATTTTACAAACGGTTGAATAAACCGTAAAACAGAAACAGTAAGGACAAATCGCTGTCACTTTAACTTTTTGCGTCATAAAGATTTATCGGAACATTTTGAACCAACACTTGCCCGAATGGCAATCAGCTGCATTATTTAACGCTGTATTCGCAGCCGCAATTGTTGTTAATTCGAAGCGTAATCGAATTACTGCTGGAGCGGAACAATGCGGCAAAATTGGACTGGTAATGGCTGCTAGAAGCACTTTTTAAGAGCTACTTTTCTGTTGCAGAACAATTGCTCATTTTTATTGTTCTTTTGATAATTGTTGTATTGATTGTCCTCCAATTTATTCATACAAGTAACTTAAATACTAAGATAAGACTACTTCTAACGCAAGTTTGGTTTATTTTAAGTCTTTTAGTTATGTTATGTCTTTACAAGCGCTGTTCCTGCGATTTTTACATTTAAATAATACCGTCCATACAATATCTACATATATGTATATCATATTTAAGTCCTAGATACCCAAAAGAAAAGCAGTGAATTATAAATATTTGATGTACCTAAACCTAATATTTAACTTACATAAAACCCTGAATGTTACAAAAGTAAAAAGATAAAATTTAAAGATTAAAATTTTAGCCCTTGAAAAAAATTGTTTCACTTAAATAGAAATGCTATAAAGCATAGTAGTAATATTCGTCAAGTGATGCAAACGATGTGTCGTTCAATTTATAGTTCGCAAGCAAAATCTGAAAAAGCTGATCTCATCAAAAACATAATTGTAAATTGCGAGCCAAGTTAAAAAGAAAGCATTGAGATTTAAAAAGGTGCCAAGTTCTGTGGAGAAAAACCCAAAATTTTAGTCACAAGAACATATAATGTAAGCTCTGTATTTGATTTGACTAGTTTTCAAGTACCTACAGGCTATATTATTATATATTTGTATAGTTAACTTATCTTCGTTAAGTCATACGCAATTTTGTGTACTTCCTGTTCGTTAGTACTGTACTTATACTGTTAGGTATAAATAATACCTAAGGATGTTATTTTTCTAAATTTGGTTTGGGTACCCTAACTAATGAAAACAAAGCTAGCTAAACTAAAGCTTTTGCTAAACTAGCCAAATCAAATATTGAGCTTGAATTATATGTGACTAAAATTTTAGGATCTTCTTGAGAACTTGGCAATCATTTAGGTCTCAATTCTTTTTTTATTTAGCTCTCAATTCACATTTATATTTTTGATAAGATATCATTACTTTTTGTCTACTACTACTACTAATTAATAGTATTTATTGTATAATATCATAAAATTACTATAATATATTCACCTACTTTCATACTTAACTTTGTTATTCTTAATTGTTACTGATTCAATCAATAATTTTCAGTTTTTACATTTTGTCCTTTGTATACGTTTAATAGTCTACCTTGATGCCAAATATCAAGTTTCTAGTTCATCTGGAAGTAGGTTAATTTATGATCCTGTCCACTGACAGGACCAAAACGTGGATTTTTTTAAACGGTAGTATAACAAAAACTGTTTAGGCTACATTTATTTACTTTGAATCCTAAATAGGGTAAGAGGTTTATAAACGTGGCAAATTCCATGTATGTACGGGTCTCGAGTTGGTCAATAGTAGCTCATGTAGCGAAATGGTTCATATAATATTACGCCAGTTCCTTTTTTTGAACTTTGGCTGGATACGCTCCCGCGTGTCTAGATAAGACATCAGTTTGCCTGTCGACAACGAATAAAAACAGTGAGTACCTATTCAAAAATTGCTACATAGCCAGCGCTCGGTGAAAATAGAATCGATGACAGCCGATGAATGAATATTTTTTCGCAGGATACATCAACCAGTGATACTGAAATACCTAAATAAAGCTCCATTCTTTGAACGAAATCATGGGGAAATTTTGTTTCAAAGGATTTTTACGAGGATTACGTTACACTAGTTTTTACCCTCTGGTGGCTGATTGGATTTGTATGAGTTCCAGATTTTTTATTCATTCCAACACGCATAATATACGTTTATGGTGACATTCTGGCAAAAATTGGTTCATAACCTCGATGACATTATGCACTAATTTATTCTTAACTAGTTTTGTATGCTTTTATGTAATGATTTCAAAGGGAACATACACCAGGTTTTAAGCTTGACTGTATTAATTATTTACTTAAGAAATTGACTGTATTAATATTGATACAGATTCAAAAACTTTCTTTACTAGAATTAAAGACCTAATCATAAAAAATGTGTTTTCAGTAGTTTGATGACACTTCATTATTGTGATCACAAAATTTATCAGTGTTGAAATAAATGAGTAAAAAATCAATTTCACGCGTCATCAAGCACTTGAAGTGAAGAAAGAGGGATTAATTTGCCCGTTAAGCCTTAACTTACTGAAGGTAAAGTAATTCTAGTAAAAACTCAGCTCTTTTCGTGGCCTCTAGCGTTAAAATGAAAATCTTATGGAAATTATATTAACATAGTTTGAACGAGGTATTTATTTACAGTAATTATGAATAAACTTATTAAAATTTCAGAAGACGTTAAAAGCTTTAGCGAAGTTGTTTTATACTATAAACTTATGATATTATTATATTATAAACTTATAATAAAAAATTTGAGGTCCTGAGTAATTCGGTATACATTTCAATGATTCAGACAACCCCGTAGCATTGTTAGCGCTTGGGTTAGCTTAATTCGCGCTTTGACGCGCGGTTTTGACGTTAATAAGTGTATTGATTATTAATTAATACACATAATAAATTATTCGACTTGATATAACGTGACTTATGTAGTTAGGCATTATGTATTTAGGCACGTATAAAAACATACAAAAAGAATGAACACAAATGAACACAAATGAATATGCACAAAGTGTTTTGACTCCTACCGGAGTATCGTATTTTCCACTTAGAAAGGTATTGGAGACGATAACATGGGACGGTGGGTATGTACGTATGGACATATACATAATATGTAGGTATGGACCAATATTACCCTTATAAATAATTTATAACGTTATTTTTCGAGCTCTTATCGCATTATCTGTTTCTTTATACATATACTAGCAATCGCCCTCGCTTCGCTTCGGAAAAAATCTTAGGTGCTTTAGTTAACTTACATAACATACTCTTAAAGCAGCATGATCGCTCATTAGAACAACGTTTCTATGAAAGGTCAATACTCGAAATAACGATTCGATATTTTTAGGGTTCATTACCTCGAAAGAAAAAACACGGTTCCCTTAAGATCACTTACTCCATTGCCCGTCTGTCTGTTTGTATTTCAAGAGCTTTTTTCTCAGGAACGTGTGAAGGTAACAAATTAAAATTAATCCAACACTCAGGTCTGCAATCCCTAGGAGCTGTGAAAACATATAATATTCTGTATCCTCAACGCAATCAAAAAACATTCGGCTAAAAGGAATATCTTAGGTAAAACGTAAGTTAAATAAAAAATCTTAAAACTGTGAATTTGTAAGCATCACAAAAAAATAATTTTAAAAATATTTGCAGAACTTGGTAATTTGATCGGGACCCATATCGATATGGGGACAACAGTTTTTAAACGACAAAGTTAAATTTGTTCCGTTTATCTTTTCGTTACACAACTATGTTAGGTTTTACTAAACAATTAAGTTAGGTTCAAAAACTCTAGTTCGCACTGCGCCGGTTGCTTTTACTTATTATTATTATTTCATCATATTATTTTCTAAATTTTGTGTTTCCTACTTAACCCTTAGTACTTAAATTACATTGAATAAATAAATTGTATGATGATGTTTGCTGATCCATCAGTATTTCACATTAGGTACCCAGACTTTAAAAAAAGAAATAGTCTTATATCGTTCTCCAAGGTACAATCTATGTCTATACCAAAACACATCAAGATTGGTTCAGCGATGAGAGAGAATTAAGGTTAATTCGATGAGTTATATGAGAATGGTAATAAAGGAGCAACACATTTTCGCATTTATTACATTGTAGTTTTGGCAAATCAATAAATCGGCAAAGCTTCACAGAAAATGAGAAAATTCAGCACTCTGCACTCTCAACACGATGTTCCTCAGGACTGCATTATAACAGAACTACAACATCACTACTACGGAACTCTAAAAATGACGGAACACTTAGTTATTACTTAGAACAATCCTAAGCTTGATTTAACACGCCGCAATACGTTTTATTTAGTGGATTTATGTATTTTATGATCAATTATTCAATTTGTTCAATGTCTACTATTTGTACAACACCAAATTACGATTTTCAACCCCTTCCATGGTAAAATACAAAAAAATGCTAAAACGTTGGAGGCCATAATACGCAATTAATGATTTTAAAAAAGAAAAGATAAAAATAGATATTTAGTAAAAAATACTTCAGTGCCGTATTCTAGCTCCATCTCGCGAAATACAAATAAACTAAGAAATGCATGTATGCCTTATTTTGTGTGAAGAAAAGGTTTTTGTAAGTTTAAAACAAATTAAAAACTCGTTTTTCGGTTTTGGTATCGTGAAAGTATAGATTTACAACTTAAAAAATCATTTATTTCGAAATCACAGACATTCACTTCAGTTATATTTATGTGTATTTGAATTATTAAAATTTGTAAAAAAATAAGTACTTGCTTTGGCTTCACCTCGCAAAATATAAAAAAAACTAATAAATGTATGTAGGTACCTATGCCTCAATTTGTGTGAAGAAAAGGTTTTTGTATGTTTAAAACAAATCGACTCATATTTTATTTTCTCGCTTTATTATGTAACCCTAAAAAATTGCCTATAATTTAAGTTGAAGACTCGATATTGTTTTACAGTGCTGTTGAAATCCGTTCAGTAGCTTCAGAGATTAATCAAGACAAACAAACAGACAAACAAAAATTAAAAACTCATTTTTCGGTTTTGATATCGTGCTAGTAACGATTTATAACATGAAAAATGCAGTTATTTCGAAATCACAGACAGATATAGTAATTATAGTATATATTAAAGGTTATTATGTATTAAAGGCGTTGGCGTGAATCAATACATACAGAGCCATCTAGTTGCCAAGATAGTAATCGATTATTTATTGGATATCGGTTACTCATACAGACTTAATTTGCGTTTTTCTACAACTTCCCAGGTGAAATTTATAAAATGCTGAAATTATATTGGAGTTCATAGATACGCAAACAATATGCTCTTAAAAACAAAATACAAAAATAGATATCCACTCAGTAATAGGGATTTGAATTAACGAAAAAAATAACCTTTAAATGCATTTTATGGCCTTTCCATGCAATATAAGTAAAATCTAAGAAATGCATGTATAACTCTTTTTGTACGGAAAATACGTTTTTAAAAGTTTAAAACAAATCGGCTGATATTTTTTTATTTTTCCATACAAACTATCCCTAAGGAACCCTTTAGTATGGAACCCTAAACAATTGCTTAGTTGTTAAGTTGAACACTTTGCAATATCCTAGTAAATGTGTTGTTAAAATTCGTTCAGTGGTTTCGGAGATTAGCGGAGACAAACAAACAGACAGACAGACAAAAATTTTAAAAACTCATTTTTCGGTGTTGGTATCGTGCAAGTAACGATTTGCAACTTGAAAAAATCATTTATCTCGAAATCACAGACAGACTCTTCAATTTTATTAATATGTATAGATGTATAGATGTATAGATTAAAGGTGTATGTATTAAAGGCGTTGGCGTGAATCAACACATACAGAGCCATCTAGTTGCCAAGATAGTAATCGATTATTTATTGGATATCGGTTACTCATACAGACTTAATTTGCGTTTTTCTACCACTTCCCAGATGAAATTTATAAAATGCTGAAATTATATTGGAGTTCATAGATACGCAAACAATATGCTCTTAAAAACAAAATACAAAAATAGATATCCACTCAGTAATAGGGATTTTAATTAATGAAAAAAATAACCTTTAAATGCATTTTATGGCCTTTCCATGCAATATAAGTAAAATCTAAGAAATGCATGTATAACTCTTTTTGTACGGAGAATACGTTTTTAAAAGTTTAAAACAAATCGGCTGATATTTTTTTATTTTTCCATACAAACTATCCCTAAGGAACCCTTTAGTATGGAACCCTAAACAATTGCTTAGTTGTTAAGTTGAACACTTTGCAATATCCTAGTAAAAGTGTTGTTACAATTCGTTCAGTGGTTTCGGAGATTAGCGGAGACAAACAAACAGACAGACAGACAAAAATTTTAAAAACTCATTTTTCGGTGTTGGTATCGTGCAAGTAACGATTTGCAGCTTGAAAAAATCATTTATCTCGAAATCACAGACAAACTCTTCAATTTTATTAATATGTATAGATTTTTCTTCAGGTTTGATAATCTGTTGCAGTAAGATGGGGTCTGAGTTAACGCTAAGATTTTATAGATAGAGTTTAAAATTAAACTTATCATAATTAATTTATTAGTTAAATTTTACAGACAGTTTAATTAATTTATGAAGTGTAATTTGCAAAATATTATTGCCCTGTAAGTTGTTCGTTCTTGAACGTTTTAATAATCAAAATTTAATGAGGTTTGGAATGAAATAATGTACAAAATGTAATTAGAATATAGAAAATGGCTCGCAAGCAGCAAACGAGCTGACGACCTCTCACGCCCCCTCTCAGACACGCGCCCCACTTCAGCCTGATGCAACTAGAAGAAGGTCAACTGCCTCTTCTTTTTATTAAAAAATGCTAAGACATTTTTATTACGTGTATTTTTAGCTAAGGAAAGTTATATTATTAAATTATTGCAGGAAGTTATTTTGCACGTACGAGTATGAAGTAGCCATGTATTTTAAATCTCAAAATATGTAGGTATGCAATCAACGTTCATAAACGATGTATTGTATATGATTTTGTTATGACAGTCAGTTACTGTATATGCTTCATGTTTATCGAGTATATAATATGATGGATAAAGAAAAACAAGTCTTAGATATTTGTCAGGAATTTTTTTTAAACAAATTTTGATAACTTAAAATTTAATATGACTGAATTTTAACAAAACGAAACAATTTTATACAGCAAGACTTTAACTAATTTACACGATAATATTTAACTAATTTAAACGAATTTCCGACAGCAAAAATGGCAGAGTTACTTCTCAGACAACGGCTGAATGTGAACTGAACTCGGAGGTTGTCTACTCCTCCTTTTATACCACCGGTTCTCAATATTTCTTCTTATCTTCTACACAAGATAAATTTACAGCATTTTGAGTGTTTGCAAAGCAGAAAATTCTACTTACTGTACGCGTTAGTGTAGCAGTTAAAATCTTAGTCAAGTAGCAAGCTTTTGCGTATAACGTTACCTTATGAAATAATCATCTTAAGATATAATTATAATTTAATTAAGCCAGGAAGCTGCAAGTAAGTTCAGAAGTGGATACCATCTCCGACAAAAGAGCTTCTTTAATATCTATTTACAGTGAAGGAGCCGCTCTCAAATTCACGGAGGGCAAAATTATAAGAATGGCACAAAAAAAGTTGACCTCAATAATAATTCAAACAGACGCAGTCCACTCACTCGAGGACGACCGAAAAATTATTCCGATGACATAATTCGAATGAAATAAAGTTCCACAGATGGCGGGACACCCCTGGAGTATATTTTTTGAATAATGACCGTCAAATTCGGGGCTGTCCTATTAAAAGTTGCCAAGATTATGGGCATTAACTCGAGGGAGAAATTTAACTTTTCATAATACGTCGAATATTCCACCGGCCATTCAGTGTTACTTGGGTTCGGCGTTGGAAATCTGAGAAGGTTTCTTTATTGTTGTATATTGTAAAAGGCGTGGCGCCTTTATGTCAACACCTGATACTGAATAGGCGACTTTTTCGTTTTATTTATCGGAGGTAGTTAGCTTCAGGTTTCGCTTATTGTGCCGCGTCACGCTGCCTGAGCTTTACTCCTTGTTATAGAAAAAAATACAACACTTATCTTGTTCGCTCTCTTACAATTTTAACGTTAAATAAACATAATCTAATTACTATTTTATTACTAGAACTAGCAAAATGTAACCAGTTTGCTCTTCCTCTCGTATCTTGTCCAAAACCTGTATAAATTTCAGCAGCAATTTGTGAACCGAAAATATTTCCTCATACTAACATTACAAGCGAAATCTAATGACAAAATTGTGTGCAAATTTAGTCTTTATTACTATAGTCATTAGGTTAAGCTTCGTACGAGTACATTCGCTAAGCACACAATTTTAACCAGGGAACGCAACGCTGAAATTCCTAAATGAAAACTGAATTAAAATGCCATGTATTTTGTATGAAACAACACTGCATTTTATTGATGGTAATAAAATGCAGAGCGTTGAATGCATTTTATTACACTGACAAACTTTCTCGTTGAAGTATTTCGGTTTATTCGGTGTATCAAACTTCGTCGAACATTTCTGGGAATTCGCAATATTGACTTCAGCAATATGTGCCGGAGAACAGAATTTTTCGATGGTAATGTATCGACATTGTTTTAGGAATCTGTGTTGTTCCTATATTCGATTCGAAGTACTTTGGCTGCTGCGGTTGGTTCAACTTTCTGATGAATTGCAATTATTGCAAATGAATTTATAAATTAAATATTTTGTATAATATTAATCCTAATGTGTAATTGAAATAGGAATGTAGTCTATATCACAAGGATGACACTGTATAGACATGTATAATCCATAATTTAACTCTTTAGTGGATAGGACATTCTGATTATTATGCCAATAGTGGTACTAATGGTGAATGATGGTGAATGACCACCAGCCGCTCTCAAATATCAATAACATCATCGATGACATCGTTACGCTGTCATCCACAGCCGAAAACTGAACATTTATAAATCGTTCATAATAACTAATAATTTATTAGAATATTCACACATGTCTCTCAGCACTATAATGTATGAATAGTTTGATATGAGTACCTATTCGTTGATATGCGTATCTAGTTGTACTATAGTAAGAACTGGATAATCACATTGAAGCTCCTACGCCTTGAAGAATCAATGTGAAGCAAGGGATGTTGTTTTATTTCGGCAAACTGAATACATTATAGTCGCATATATATGACTCAGTATTACTACTGAAATGGCTTTGATTAGAATAACTGCAAAGCTAATTCACCATGAGTTCACTAGCGAACTGTTTTACTTTGTACTTGTACTCAATTAAAGTACGGAACCAGAAAGCGAACATAGTATTTAGCAAGTCCATTACTGGCTACTATTCTGCTCCGAGGGAATATACGCTAGAGATCCCAGTTTTAATATTTGGAATGGGCTATTCTATGAATTCATTTAGTTCTAGCTTTGAAATATCTTTTTAAAAGTTAAGAGCAGCCCGAGATTTTTATTATCCTTTTGCGATGTTTGAAAACAATTTTAATTAGTGGTATAAAATTGAAATCGAGACTACATAAGATTTTATGAAATAATTTGTTCTTCGATTCAATTTAGTTCTGACCTGAACTTTACTGACTTCAGAATTTATGTAGAAATGATTGAACTTACTACATAAAGATGTGATCAGTTTTTATAACATACTCGTTTATTTTATAATAGTAATCGTTCGTAAAGGAGAAATCGTCGAAAGTATAGTTAAACATGGGTAGAAATGTGCGATATTATTTACACTGAAAGCAAATACACAGTTATCGTAAAACGTAGCCGTAAATAAACGAAATGTTAACGAGATAGGACCAAGTGAACGCGGGAACATACTCAGCGTATGCTGCGAATATTCTGTAATTTAAGACTCTGAATACGCTGTGAAGGGGAAATGCATTCGAAAATATAATCTCTTAGTACATTACTTCTGGTAAGTTGAGCTGAAAAGTCCAAAATGCTGCATATGTAGAAACCTATTGATTATAAGCTGGAAAACCTATATCGATACCAATATTATAAAGCTGAAGAGGTTGTTTGTTTGTTTATTTCGTTGAACTCGCTAATCTTAGGAACTTCTGGTTTGAATTGAAAAGTTCTTTTTGTGTTGGATAGTTCATTTATGCATGTTTCTCTTGTAAGAAAAAGGGAGGTGCCGCGCATGTCTTAAGGTATTATACCATCATACATATTAGCCGCGGATTGTTGCAAAGTAAATTAATACTAACTTAATAACAATGGATTTCCGCAAAGTAACGCCTGATACTATTAATTATACGTCACATTTGCCGACGGGACTCCGCGAAGAGCTGCAGCAGGTTATTATTAAGAGTAAATTTATAGCTTGTTGCAATACTTAACAAAATAAACCAGTTATTTATTTCTTTCTTTCTTTTTTTCCTTACTACGTTACATAACATCAGGAGATTCCTTCTCGAAGAAGATAAAGAACGATCTAGTTAATGGGAGAGAGTAACGAGCGCAATGAGGATAGTGCGCAAGATAACTTAACCCTAAGCAACTGGCTATAATTTTCACTAAACTCGGCGATAGAGAGACGCAATAAAATTGTTATACACAAACTTTTGCTATCACTCCCCTTGAGTCAAAGAACAACAGTGCAGAAATGGATATTGTCCTCGAATATCCTAAATTATGACTGACATTAGAATCTTTGATGGCGGGATTTTTACGCGTTTGACCCTGTTATTATGCTATTACTGCGATACTTTTTGTTTTATTGTTTTTGCTCGTGTAAATAATGTTTGTACGATCAATGTATCGATATAAGATTAGTTATTGTGTACAGCAGATTATGAAAGTAACGAAAACAAAGGCTATATTATAAGAAGACAAATCTGTTTAATAATTCTATTTTTTTTAGTTTTTTTTAGACTGACTAAAATAATTGTCGTTTTCAGTAGATAATAAATAAGATATTTTGCTGTAATTTATCAGTCTCAGTAATCAGTTCAGTAAAGTAGGATGTATGTGGAAGCGCACCAAAAATATTTAACCAGGATGTTAAGAATTAAAGCTAAAATTTAAATTTTACTTTAAAGGCTTCTTTATGTTCGTGACTGTACGTTGAGTACCTGAGTCGGGAGTGCTTGGAAATGTTCTCAGAAATAAATAGGTCGTAACAAAATGTTACATTATTCTGAACATAATATTATATTAATATAGTGTATTTTAGTGAAATACAAACTACGACATGCCTTGTTAAAGCAGCAAACAGGTATCTCATATTTTCGTCGAATAAATATTTACCTCTCTCGAGATTATGTATTTTGGATTAATATCATAGTATTATATTATCAGCTTAGTATTGCTAAAAACCTTAACTCATTATTTTATAGAAAATATAAAAGACCATAATAAATATGTAGTACCATATTTAATACTTTGAACTTTAACCAATTCAAATAGATTTCGACACTACTTGTGGGAAGCAAAGCAAAAGTCCTAAAACAACAAAATCATCGATATTTTTCTCCCAAAAACTCGCAAGTAAAAGAAAGTGTAACTAACGAAAGCTAGATCTTGACTAATGACTGCGGCGTTACGTTGAATCAATGGAGGCTCATGAGTCAATCTGGAATCCGCTACTAAGTTACTTTTCTCCAGAGATCAGTACGAATAAATTACACACAAATCATGACCTGATCAATATAAGTGCTAGTCGAGACTCTTTATGGAATAAAAAAATTTAACAAATACGAAAATTTTACGCTGTATCCGTGTAAAATTTACTGATACTATATACCCCAATTCCTTAAAGATATTAAAAAAAACTTTTTAGGGTGGTGAAACACTACTGCCTCAATTATAAAATTAGGTTTTTTGGTATTTTAATGGCAAGAAAACAGCTTAATACACTAGTTCGCTCATTAGAGTGTTGTTTAAAGCCGCTAGATGGTTTTAAGAGTCCTAATTTCGTCAATCATGAGCAGTGATTGCTCCCGATATAGCCGCGCGTGGTGCTACGGACGCACCCAGAATGATGACAGAACTTCTGATGACAGAAGACGTCAATAGAAGAGAAGAGAAATCTGATGTCCGTTAGGCGCCATTATGAGTGACCCTTGACACTACGAGTACGCGCCGCTGAAATATATTCACGTTTTGGTGATTAAATAACTTTTTCAGAGAAACATACTCAAGTTTCTCGACATTAGGGTGCACCTGTCGATTATATATACAGTAAAGTGCGTGATCTTGTGAACTAACACACATACGAGTATCAACGGATTACATAACAGTCACACAGTCACCATGAAGCCGGCGTCTCAGCTTCTCAGCGTTATCCATCATTATTCATCAGCTAGCCACCTTGAATTACTTGGGATTTCTACCACGACGGAGCAAGGTGAGGGAACAAAGTTGTATTATGCCTGTTTTCAACCATTATCTATAGGTCTGATAAATAATTTTACTAGCTATTTACATGCTACACTGCTAAAGCACAGGGATTGCATTGAAGACCGCGCTGCTGTTTTTCTACAAAATTAAAAAAAATTGGCCACTTAAATAAAGATTAACCAAAGTTAGTCGGTAATCTTCAGCTTCCAGAACAGGATCCCATTAGAGCTAAACAAATCATCAACAAGTGCGAACGAGTCGGAGTAAGTTCAACTCGTAAAACAACAACATCATTGGCATCGCTCTCCGAAAAAACTCTAAGAAACTCTCGACGGCCGAGTGTTTGACTAATGATCGTTACTTAACTAAATAAACGATAAGTCAATCGTGACTTGGCGATTAGTTATAAAACCGAATGTTTCGTGCTTATTAGGCAGTAGTACTACTAGTGTTATCATTTTGTTGGGGTTTTATTTCGGAGCGATAGGTTTTAACTTTGAGTACGTTACTAGGTAACTTTATCTTTATTTTAACAGCAACTGTTGCTTTAACAAATAATTAGATACTTCCTTCTAGCACCGACCTTAAGAACAAACGAGGTTTTATTCCCGATTTGTTCAGATTTATGAATACATACCACAGATATAATTATTATGTGTCACATACTATTTGATATCAAGAAAATTCTACATTGATGTCAATAATTAAAGTTGCCACCTATTGAATTTAAACCTGTTGTAACTTAAAAGTAATATGACATGGATATATAAATTATTTATAACAGTATTGTCATATTCGTTGTATAATTCCAACGATACGTCAAAGAATATCTCTAGAATGTAACTGTTCAATATCAAAGATTATGCCATCGCCAGTTCTACGTAATGCTCCTATGTCATCGAATAGATTGTAGATTTTGACATGATGATCACTATGTATTAATTCTATTAATTTTACTAATATATTTTCCCTATATTGACTTTTGCAAGCCATTGGATAACTACACTTAACAGTTTTATGTTATACACGTTTTATACTATTATTAATATGTCTTCTGTGGTTTTAATGAATATGTATTTTTTAGTGCATTTAGTGAAAAAAAAATATTATACAGATATTATTTTCGACTTTAATTTCAAAGCATTTAAAACTATCTCTCCATAGATCGATCTTCTTAATATGATCAGAAAGTTCGAAACAGCGAAGAAGCTTTTCAAACGATCGCCACCCACTTGTACATAAAACGAGTGGTATTGAAAGAAAAAAATATAAGCTTTATTATTTATTGCTTTATAAATAATATTAAGCGTATTTACATAAACAGAACAAAATAACGTATTCAAATAAAAACAGAAATGATGGAAAGATATTGAAAAGGAAGTTACGAAATTTTCTGATCCTCCTTGCAAGTACAAAGTACTTTATTCAAAGAAATTAATAACAATATAATTTAATTATTAAGAAATTATTATTAATTTCTTTGATGATTCGTTATTTTGTAAATTGAAGGTAAGGTAAACGTGCCTATTACCGCCAGTTTAAGCCGACTTTGGATGAACTTCAGAAAATTAGATATATGTTGATATGTTAGAAAAGGTGTTTTAATTTATTCTTTAACATGATTAAATATCCTATGATATTCAGTACGTAAATTCAGTATTAAATCACACAATATTTAATAAATAATAATTGAATCTAAAATAGCGATTGCTTCTATTACCGACGCATGGATGATGTTTGTTTCTAATACCGTTTTTATGTTTCTATTACCGACCACCGTTTGGAAGATACGAGGTAATAAAGAATATTACAGACATACATAATATACTTAGATGATCACTTCGGTGATCGGTGGATAGGGCGAGGAGGACCTGTGCCATGGCCGGCGCGCTCCCCGGACCTCACACCGATGGATTTCTATTTGTGGGGGGAGGTTAAAAGTGTTGTGTATGCTACGAAGTATTCGAACAGAGACGAATTAAAATTAACAATAGTGACTGCTTTTGATAAAGTTCGAAGTGAAATGTTCTTGTGCTAAACCGCGTAAAGGACAATTTGTGCAAACGTGCTGAAATCTGCATCACTCGAGGAGGTGAGCATTTTGGACATCTGTTAAGGCTTGTGTAAATAATAAAATCAATACGTATAACTTCAATCATTGTAAATGAACCCCAATTTAATCATTGTAAATAGGTATGATTCCCCAGTGTGGTGCCGGGTCCACTTACTTCTTCCTGGGATGTCGTAAAAGGCGACTAATAGGATATTCCAGGAGACGGGCAGCAGCGTCTCAGCGGACTAAGAACATCTACTGCGGTCACCAACACGCACTGGCCAAGCGTGGTGACTACCGGCTACAACCCCCATAAGATAGCCACAACTAAGCCTTGGCCCCCAGTCCCCGGCAGCCCCGCTATTCCTAGTTACGGTAGCGGCTATGGTAACGGCGGGGCAGGGGGTGCTAAGAATCGCCGGCAGAGATCGGGCTACCAATCTCAAAAACGACTTCTGCACCTGGCAACATATAACACCAGGAGACTGAGGACCGACGACAAGGTGAAAGAGCTGGAAGAAGAGATAGACAAGTTAAACTGGAATATTGTGGGTGTATCTGAAGTCCGAAGAGAGGGGAAGGACACGTTGTCACCGGCTGTGATGGGTGTACCGCAGGGCTCTATATTGGGTCCGTTTCTTTTTCTGGTATATATTAATGATTTACCACATTATGTAAAGAACCAAGCGGATATTGTACTATTTGCTGATGATACATCATTAATATTTAAGTGTGAAAGGAATAAAGTAAATTTCGACGACGTAAATAGTGCTCTTTCGCATGTGTCGCGTTGGTTCACTATCAATAACTTACTTTTAAATGCAAAAAAAACTAAATGTATAGAGTTTGTGCTACCTAATGTTAAAAAAGTCAGCAAATCTCTTAAACTAAATAATGAAACATTGCATATGGAGGAATCAACGGTCTTTTTAGGGGTGACCTTAGATAGTAAACTTCAATGGGGCCCACATATAACAAATCTCGCGACAAAACTTGGTAGGGCTGCTTATGCTGTTAGGAGAATAAGGCAGTATACTGACGTCGAAACTGCTAGGATAGTTTATTTTGCTTATTTCCACAGTGTTATGTCATATGCCATCTTGCTGTGGGGCAAAGCAGCCAATATAGAACAAATTTTCATTCTCCAAAAAAGGGCTGTTAGGGCTATCTATAAACTTAAGTCTCGGGAATCTTTGCGTGAAAAGTTCAAGGTAATAGGTATACTTACAGTAGCTTCCCAGTATATCTTCAATAATGTAGTTTCTATAAGGAAGAATATCAACGCGTATAAACAAAATTTTGATATTAATAATCGCCAAACAAAAAGAATGTATCAATTAGTTACGCCTTCGTTCCGCCTAAGTAAAGTGCAACGATCTTTCATAGGGCTTGGTGTACATTTCTATAATAAAATCCCAAAAATAATACGTGACTTGCCAATAGAATCTTTCAAAAAACGTGTAAAAACACAATTGTTAGGCAAGGGATATTATAGTGTAAACGAGTATTTAAATGACAAAGACGCATGGAAATGATTAGCTCTGCAACCAGTTCCACTCAGAATAGTAAACTTTTGTATGATAATATCATTTTTGTAATATTTTTTTTAAAAGATGTGCTGAGGAGTTTCTTTAGGCTTTTCTTCTCCTCCATGACAAAGCACCTTCCGAAAAGCCAAAAAATGACGTGCATAAGTGTATCAATGATACCTATATGAATAAAATATTTTGACTTTGACTTTGACTTTGATAATACTCAAATCCAGAAACTTGTTCTATCACTGGGAGGGCGAACATCTGTCCCAAGGTGGTGTCGGGTTTCCCGTTCACAAGTCCCTCGTCAACAACATTGTGCAAGTTGGGAGCGTGTCATCCAGGGTAGCGTACCTTACACTCAGAATATCCAAACGGTATTCGTTGAAGGTTGTACAGGTATATGCGCCGACTTCGACACATCCTGACAATGAGGTTGAGGTTATGTATGAGGACATAAGCAGAGCCATACATACCTCTAAAGCTCATTTCAAGTTGTGATGGGGGGCTTCAACGCGAGACTGGGCATGCAAAGCGGCGCCGAGATGAAAGTGGGTCCCTACACATTGGACGACGGAACCACCGAGGACACTTACTGGCTAACTTTTTGGAGAAGGAAGGTCTCTTCATGATGAATTCCTTCTTCAGAAAGAAGCCGCAACGCAAGTGGACTTGGCTAAGTCCTGATGGTTCCACGAAAAGCGAGATAGACTTCATTCTGGCAGACAAACGGCACATATTTAATGATGTCTCTGTGATCAGCAGGTTTAAAACCGGAAGCGATCACCGAATTGTAAGAGGCACATTAAATATTGACCTGAAGCTGGAACGGTCACGCCTGATGACATCTATGCATCGCCCAACACCTATCCAAATCCAGGGATCCGAAAACATTCAACTTGAGCTGCAAAACCGTTTTGCATACCTAGAATCGTGCACGTCAGTGGACGAGTATAACACCAGGATGGTAACAACTGTCCACGAGGTAGAGTCGAAGTATTTCAAGACCCACCCTAGTGGTAGATCTCAGGTTCTCTCAGAACAAACTCTCGGTCTTATGAGGGATCGACGAGAACTATGTGTGCAGTCTACAACCTCTATGAGGGAATACCGACGGCTCAATGAACAGATTTCCAAGTGCAGGTGACGCGATTTGCGAAAACACAACGCAAATCGTGTAAAAAGCACTACTGAGCGAAACCAGGGCTCAAAAGTGTTCGCCAGGGATCTGTCTATTGGGCAAAGTCAGCTTACGAAGTTGAAGACCGAGTCCGGCACCATGGTTTTGTCGAAACCCGAAGTTCTGAGGGAGACTGAGAGATACTACGGACGGTTGTATGCCTCCTCTCAAGCTCCACCTCCTCGCGAGGAGAGCGACAAGCGAGCTAAACCGAAGATATCCCGGACTTCAGCCTGTATGAGATTAGAGAGGCTCTCAAACAGCTTAAAAACAACAAGGCACCGGGAGATGACGGAATCACAACCGAGCTTCTGAGAGCTGGAAGGAAACCCTTTCTAGTGGCGCTCAAAAAACTGTTCGATTCCGTCATCAACCGAAACTACCCCGGAAGCGTGGAGCAGAAGTGTGGTGACGCTGTTCTTCAAGAAGGGCGATAATGCCCTTTTGAAAAACTACAGGCCCATTGCACTTCTGAGCCACGTTTATAAGCTGTTTTCGAGGGTCCTCACAAATCACATTGCACGCAGGCTTGACGACTTTCAGCCACCCGAACAAGCAGGATTCCGAAAAGGCTACAGCACCATAGACCATATACACACACTGCGGCAGATTATACAAAAGACCGAGGAGTATAATTTGCCGTTATGTGTTGCCTATGTGAACTATGAGAAAGCCTTTCATTCTATTGAGACCTGGGCGGTACTAAATTCTCTCCAGCGGTGCCGGATCGACTACCGGTATATCGAGGTGTTGAAATGTTTGTACTCATCTGCCACCATGTCCGTCAGAGTACACAACACAGCAACGAGCCCCATCCAATTGCAGAGAGGTGTCAGACAAGGGGATGTCATATCTCCAAAACTGTTCACCGCTGCGTTGGAAGACGTGTTCAAGCTGATGGAGTGGAAACGACGTGGCATTAACATCAACGGCGAATACATCACACACCTGCGATATGCCGACGATATAGTCATCCTAGCTAGTTCTTCCCTGGAAGAACTTGGTACAATGCTTGGGGACTTGAACAGCGCCTCACAACGGGTGGGTCTAAGGATGAACATGGACAAGACGAAAATCATGTCGAATGTCAATGTCACACCCGTACCGGTTGTTGTTGATGGCGCTGCTCTCGAAGTTGTAGACGAATACAATTACCTGAGACAAGTGATCCAGATGGGTAAGTCCAACTTCGAGAAAGAAGTCACTCGTAGAATCCAACTCAGATGGGCTGCGTTCGGGAAACTGCGTCATATCTTGTCGCCTAAAACACTACCTCAGTGCCTGAAGTCGAAGATGTTCGAGCATTGTGTGTTGCCAGTGATGGCATACGGATCCGAGACGTGGTGCTTTACTATTGGCCTAATCCACAAGCTCAAAGTAGCACAGCGGGCTATGGAGAGGGCTATGCTCGGTATTTCTCTACGTGATCGCATCAGAAATGAGGAGATCCGTAGACGAATAAGGGTAACCGACATAGCTCAAAGAATTAGCTGGCTGAAGTGGAAATGGGCTGGCCACATAGTGCGAAGGACCGATTACAATAAGAGATTTTTATAAATAAGACCGTATGTATGGGTCGGTAATAGAATTAAGTATGAAGATTACTTTATTATATTAGCGACAGCAAAAATAAACAATAACTGGCTAAAATTTCTGCTTTAATACAAACGTGTTTTGATGGATGTCATTGCTATGATTATTTTTCGGTATCAAAAAGTTTCTTAATTTTGATATGAGATATTATTTAAAATACATTGCCATACATTACTAAAAATTATTGCTTACGTCAAATCTTGTTTAAAAGAAAATCTATGAGACAAAATGTATGGCGTTAATTGATCAAATTATGTAATATACTCTTAAGAATCAAACAAGTTAAAAGAAACATCGAAAATAACGTATTAAATGAAATAAAATCTAAAATACTAACTGTTGTAAAACATCTAACAACGCCACGAGGCGGTATTAGAAGCAAGTTATGAATATTATGTTTCTATTACCGCTTTAAGGTAAAATTCGAATTAAACCACAAAAAATAGTCAGAACGGTAATATTAGATGTGAATCTAGAAAACCAATATATTATTTATTATATTTACACATTTGCATGCAGGTATACACATTTTATTTAAGTTAATTTATCTTAAGTAATAATTATGTTTACTTACGTAGCCGGGAGCGCAACACTATGAGACGGGAGTTCGTGTCGGGCGCGTCTCAGTTTTTATCCAATTATTCTGTTTGCTGATTATTTACGCACACAAAATTTATTATTTTTGTTTCTCAATATACATACCTAAAATATTTTAAGGCTACAACTTTCATGAAATGTATAGTATGCCTTAAAATAGTGATTAAAAAAACTGTCGGTATTGGATACAGATTTTGGGGTGGCGTTATTGGGCGCGTTTACGTTACAAGAATATCAGACAGCTTTCACGAGGCGGAAAGAACGCCTGAAATAATTATCGAGACCGCAAATAAACCATAACATTTTCCGTAAAACAAGTAATGAGGCAAAATAATTATGGCAGATGAGAATGGCCGTATTTACCTTAATTTTATAGCAACATTGTTGAGAAACTAATTTGGGTTGTAAAACTCCTTGTTGGAAGTTAATTTGCGTTCTAAAATATACATACATGTGCCTTGTGGTGTTAGCCGCTAAACGACCTGCCGTATTCCGGTTGGAGGCTTAGAAGCCAGTTCTTTCTTTCTTTCTCTCTATTCTTCGTCACTGATACGTTTATCACTGATGCTTTGATCTCCATGGGCAATGGTGACTACTTAGCAACAGGTGATTCGTTAGCTCGATTGTCAGTTTTTCTGAAAATTATAAACGTAAGTATTACAAATGTATGTACCTAGTAAAAAAAAAACTAAATAAATTAACTAACTAAATTTTGTTACTTGTTGCAGTGCTTAGCAAAATAAATGTTTTCTTTCTTTCTTTCTTTCTTAGTACTCTGCATGGTTTTTCGAAACAGTCAAACATTCACGTAATGTTGACGCAAAGCTCATAAATGAAAAGTGGCATAAAAAATAAGGCCCAAATAAGGGCGATTTTGGGCACTTATAAATAAAATCATGAGCTAATCGCCTCTGATGTGCTGATAAGTGCCGCTCCATTTAGTCTTAATGGCGCCGAAATTAAATAACACTCAAATCGACTTCTTGCTGGAGGCCTGATCGTGTTTGGAAATAATGTGATGAATTGATTAACTATATTGTTTTCCTTTTCCCCCATGGCTTTGGCTATCGTTGAGTACATGTTACAAATTAAAGCAGTATGAAATCAAATCTTGTGCACATCAATCGTATGTTCCTTTCATACTCGCTAAACCTGAACACCGTAACTATACCAGTTACCAGGTGACACCTGAACCCGCACACCTTCGTATTGTTAGAAATATATTATGTATGATCTTATGCATAATCTATGTCTATGCTGCATTATGTTGTGAAGAAATTATTTCTTTCTTTCTTTCTTTCTTTCAATTGATTTATGAAAAGCGAAGCCATAGAAAATTTATTTTTGACGGCACATAGAAATTACGTTAACACGAAACAATCACATAAAACAGCAAAGCATTCAAATCCCCCTTCAAAGGTGGAGATGAAATGCGAGATATAAAACCATTTGCAATATTTGAGCTTTACCTTTCGCGAATTTGTCTTCGTCCGTTTCTAATCTGAAATCACATTCATCACTAAAAATAACCAGCTAAACGTAGCTGTTGCTCGGTCGGTCTAAATTTCTTTTGTGTTCCCCTCAGGGGCCACCATTAATCGCCGGTCGTTTCACCAGCGGGCGATGAGGCGCGTGACAAATGACGTCAGACGCCAAGCCCCTCGATAAAATTACTGGATAAAAAACTATTTAGCCCCTTTATTGCCAATAAAGATACCGTTTGTTTATAGTTTTGGGGAGGTGTGATTAAGTCCGCTTTCGGCGAACTTCATTAAAGTAGGGAAGACGAGAACTAGTTAGAGTTTGTCGGCAACGAATGTGTTGTGCGGCGAGATTTACAAGTTGCTTAATCTTTTGTAAAGGAATTGTTCCAAAATCTCTACGGAATAACAAACGGGGTCTTGTTTCTTTTTTATGTATTTAATTATTCATCAGCACTTAAATCCGTAAAGATGTAACCTTCAGACTTGAGTTTCACGGAGATGATTAAGTAACTCTATTTGTAAATTGTAATAGACGGATCTTGCCTATGAATTTTAATTCAAAAACATTTTAAAATCTTATTCCACCCGTCTCGAAATCATGATAACCCTTTTTGCATATTAATCACTTGTTAAATTTAATACTGAAGGACTCTCTTGTATTAATTTGAAATGTTGCTTTATAGTTATTATTATAATATTATATTATATTATAAAATTTCTTAAGAACTTTTTTAGTACCCATTATACCAAAAGTTATTTACACCTTAATATTCCGAAGTCGGTTCAACAAGCTCCCTTGGCCATTCATCGCCACCCATAATTTCCCACCCTGCATTACACACGGACGTCCAAAAGTCGTTTCTCGGACAATGGGGTCTGTAGTACCCGGAACTATAAATTCAGAATAATGGCCGTTCGACAGCAGTAGAGGGTTAGTGATATCCTATCAGTTAATCGGTTTGAGTGTTGCGCTTTTGTTCGTATTGATTTAAGGAATCCAGTTTCCTAAGACAGAATGGAAGTTTGGAGATGATATTGGATCTTTGATTGTGTTGTAGCTAATATTTTCATGGTAACTATATTCTCGAGAGATGCACTTTACAATTTTTTATTGTTTGTCACTTGAAATAATTAATCCATAAACAAAACCATTTTTAGTACCTATAATTTTCTGTTGACTACACTCAAGAAGGAAATGTTAATAAAGTTTTATTTTATTTTTGGACAAGTATTTTATCATAGCACACTTAGGTTCACACTTCCCCCATAGAAATTGTACCTATAATATAATATTTCTCCCATTTCACTCCTGCCGCAAGTACAATTTATAATATCTGCTCACTTAGGATTACATAATGGAATATGTACTTATTTTTAGTATTACAATGTTGTATCTAGGACCTGACTTGAATTATAATTTTACGAGCGTAACATTGAAGCGTCAGAACATAAAGTGACAATATAACTTAGTAGGTAATATGCAAAGTTATGTCTTGTAGTTAAATTCATGATTGAACTGAATTCAATATACGACTAGCAATAAATCAGAAAGTCCTCCGTACAACTGTAATTTTAATTAAACAATAGCTCTATACGTATATTTTTGTTAAATCTTTTATTAAATCAATCTTAAGCTGACTTATAAGGAATTTACTCCTATGTTTAATAAAATTTTGGTCTTCATTTGTCATCAGTATCATCATACATATAATAAAACTGTAACTGATCGATGTCTGCATATATATTTCATAAAAAAATGTATGAAAAATGTTATCTATATCTATACTAATACTATAAAGCTGAAGAATTTATTTGGTTGAACGCGCTAATCTCAGGAACATTGTTTCAGGTTTGAATTGAAAAAATATTTTTGTGTTGGATAATTCATTTATCGAGGAAGGCTTTAGGCTTTATAACATCATGCTGTGACCAATAGGAGTGTAGCATCAATGGAAAATGTTGCAAAAACGGGAAAAAATACTGCTTTTTGAGCTTCCCTTCCGTGCGCTGCATTCTGAACTCAGAAATATGAAAATTAATATGTAAGCTAAAAGTAGAAACAAAAATTAATTGTAATAGTTTTTTTTTGGAAATTCACCCCATGAGGGGTAAAATCACGCTACCGTACTTTAGTTCAGACTTCTCTTCACCTGGCGACCTAGCGACCACACAACTGTAGTTGGATCTTTCATTGAGATTTATTTTTAAATTTAGATTAAATCTTAGGTTTATACCTAACTTATACATTACGAGTATTTTACACTTTTCTGCACATTTAAAAAACTGAAATCACTTCGAGTTAAAGCTGTCTGAATCCCTTCGTAGACTTAAGATGACTTAAGATGTCTACAAAAGTTTAGGCCAGTCAATAGGACTTACACGTAGCTTTGGTTAAATTGCTTTTCTTTTTTACACATAGAAATATTAGTTTATTTTTATTTTTCATAGTAAATACAATAAAATGACTAGGTTATTTAACGTAACATAGCTGTAATGCTATGTTTTTTCAGATCATCAATTATAATCCAGTATTTTAATATTTGTTCAGTATACAATGCCCGAAGTCAATTTACTCAGTCAAAAATAAATCAAGCTAAGCTAAAATGTAAATCTTTTCCATAAATAAAACGTAGCTTGAATCAAGAATTTACTCGTTCCATTATTTTTATTGAAAATCTGTTTGAATATGAAATATTAATTTTCTTTTTCAGCGAAATATATTATTTAATGCATCACTTGTGCAGAGAATTTTTGACACTATATTAACCTTGTTAAAATAAATGAACAACTGAAGCATATCCTTCCATTCTTGATTACCAACCATCTTCAAACTGCTGAACCGTTTTAAGCAATAGACAAGAACATGACAACTTTCTCTTGAAGATTGCTATTGGTTTCTATTATAATGATGAATGATGATGATGCCGTATCTATATACCAATTTATAACGATTACCTTTGAAGACACACAGTGTTACAATTGCAATATCATTTTGATATTTTTATTCAATCAAGATTTGATATGAAATTGTCATAGAGGTATGTCATTATACTTGATATACAATAAAATTTTGTAACATCTTTTTGAACAAAAATTTCTGTAGACAGATAGCTAAACTAAACGATCGACAAAACTATGTAAAGTTTCCACAAAGAAACTACAGCGAATTACGTCATTTCTTTCCATTCTCATTTCTATTCGAATTCAATTTACGTCCATGTTCATTTTTCCTTCGGAACAAAAAGAGGGATCGTTGAACACGTAACGTCCGTGTCAGTTGCATCGTTGGAGCGAAACAAGAACCAAAAACATGCAGAAATAACCACAGAAATAACGCAATACAAGCGTGTTAAATTAAAATTGCTTACATCGGTGTTGCTTTCATGCGATCATGCATAGACTATCTGTGGTGCTGTGATGCTGCCACTACTGTGTTGTTTTTTATGAAATATTTGTGTATCATTCATTTGTTTTTAACCGACTTTTAAAAAGGAGGTTCTTAATTCGATTGTATATTTTAATGTCTTTTGTTGTTTATTACCTAAGAACTCCGTCTCAACTCAACTCTGTATCAAAAGATTTGGAGGTTTTTTTATATGAAAATGTTTAGTTGCAGATTAGTTCCAATTTTTTTTTTCTTATTTTTCTGATAATGGAATCCATAAGGATTTGAGGGGACTCCTCAAATATGAAAGTTATACCAGATGAAGATTTAGATATATGTTTTTCGAAGTTAAGTCTTGAAGGTCGTTGTTTTTGTTGGTAAAATTTTGATTGTTCACTTTTATATGTAAATTTATGACTACCCTTAAACCAGGTAGCAAGTAGCCATACATAATAATAAGTAACACATACATAATATAATACAAAGTTAATCAGCTCGACTAAAGCAGTGGGAAAAAAGCCATTTTCAAACTCAGACAAAGAATAATTCAGAAATAATTTTCGAAACTAAAAATCTTTTTTTACATTCAACAACAATTTTTATAGCGATTCAATTCCCTCAAAACGTGCACTTTAGTACAAAAGTCTTTAAACAAGCGCTGTGCTGGAACACTGTTTCACTTGAGTTCCACGCGGCATTTATTATTTAAATCACTACAAAATTGCTTTTAGAACTAATCCCATTTTCTTTTATTACGGTAAAGTGTATCCACCTGCATTCACCTGCTACTAAGTGATTAGATGCCGCAAAAATATGCTGCATGAAATCTTAAGAATATTTGCAGCATTTTCGTATTTAGGAGATTAGGAACCTTAATATTTATAAGCACTTGAGAAAATACAGATGTTTATTTATTATTTAAAATTAACTGATTAATTATGAAGCCACAGCCTAGCCACATTGAAGAACGAACAAAACGCATTAAACAGTAACATTTTGTAATAATATTATGTGACCTAACGTTTAGCCAATAAATTGCGGCAAAGTAACGGCAAAATAACGGCAAAGTACGTGTCAGGCCAAAGATGAAGTTTTTCTACTAAAACTACTATAAATAAAACTACTACTACAAAACAACACACAACACAAACTACTACTACTACTACAAACTACTACTATAAAAAAACTAATACTCAATAACGGGTGTGCAAACGTTTGACATAAAAACAGAAGTCCTAACTAATGTTAACGTTAGAGACAGTTACGAATCGCTGTAAAACTGACTCCACAGTCTTGTCTGCCCTACCCCTAGAGTGTAATGTAAGCTCGCGTAGGCGCGGAGGGGCGAGGTGGCCCGCGAGCTGAGGAGCAGGTGGTTGTAACGCTCGCCGCAGCAGTTGAGACGGCCAGCAAGTCAAGGCCGCAACAGTGAAAGCCGGAGCCCCGCAGTGCCGCAGCCGTGACAGAAACCATGCCTGCTGCATGACAGATGGACGAACGAACGGACATGAAGAAACTATAAGTGTTCCATTTTGACTACGGAACACTAAAAATATGCTCATGACTATCTTTAATTTAAATTGTAATATAAGATTTTGATATTCGCTATACGTGGTATATGATTATACTAAATAGTGACATATTGAGACAGTTTCATACAGACGATATAAAGAGTCAATCACCCGGTATAAAGAGGGTTCAATTTCGTAAATTGGCTTCTTTACAATTCACAAGCTTAGGACCAATTTTAGGACCCGCTCCTACTTAAAGTTATCGCATACAAGAGAGAAAATTAGGATCGTAAATCGTATGTAAGTATAATATTATATTACATAACTTTTTTGTTTTTTTATGTTATCTTATTTCATCGACATGTTCTTTTCAAGAAAGATTTGGAAAACGGGCATAATACACATACAATGTCAGCGAGTGACCTCTTTGGTTCAACTATGATCGGCCGATGCAGATGCTGTCATACAAGAAGTCATGTAGAAAAACTAAATATTTAGAATATGGAATACTATATCAATCTATTTGGAATGTACCTAGAACATTCTATGAGATTCTTAGTAGAGATTCTTATTAATGAGAACGGAAGGAATACTGGAAATACATATTATATCATGGAGCAAAGTAAAAGGAATATTACTAAATAACCAATACCGTAGAATACCCTTTATGATTCATATATTTACTTAAGAGTAAAATAAGTACTATTATGTATTAAAGTAATAATAATAAGGGGCCTGATTATATACATTTATTTTAATTTTACTTTTATGTATTTATTTTTATATTATAATTATTACAATGTAAATATAATATATGATTTGATTATTTTATTATTAACGAAAGCGAAAATAATTAATTTTTCTAAAGTAATATAATGTGTTGTACATAATTAACATAGCTTTCCGGTTTAATGTAAAACAATACAATTTTTTACAGTAGGTAATAAATAAATACAAAACACAACACCTTCTTTCGAAATAATTAAATATTACTTTTCACGTCCATGTTAAGGTGAAATGTAAAACTGTAGTGATTTCTTAAGGCTCATGTTACCAGCAATTAATGAAATTGTACCGTTTTTAATTATTTTATAGCATAAAAATAATAAATAAATAAAAAATAAATAAAAGCATTTTATTTCTTGCGTCGTCATACAGAGTTATTAGACTGTTATAAAATTATTGTAACAATATGAATTATAGTATTTTAAATTGACATTATTAAATAAATTAGAAATAAATTAATAAATTATGGGATTAAATTTAATTATTAAATTCGAATTTGAATATCACATTGCATATCATAATTTCATCAATATTTATTTACATGCATAATTGTCACGATTTTTTATTTAATACTAAATACATATTATTGCTAATTAATAAAATAAATAGTCAATAACAAATTTTTTTAAAGAATGTAATATTATAGTTTAGATACAAGAACCCCTCTCAGGTAAAGGCCTCCTCCAGAGAGTGCCATAAGTCTGTCTTTTGCTACTTGTAACCAGTTACTTAGTTATTATGCTATGTTATGCTAAAAAATAGCATAAAAAAGCAAAGCAACAACCCATAATTGTCCCACTACTGGGCTCGGAGTCTCCTCTCACAATGTGAGGGGTACAGGCCATAGACTACCACGCTGGTCAAGTGCGGATTGGTAGACTTCACACACCTTTGAGAACTTTCTCACGATGTTTTCCTTCACCGAAGCAAGTGATAACTAACTTGTAATACGCACATAATATTTGAAAATTAGAGGTGCGTGCCAGGATTTGAACTCGGGCCCCTTGGTTCGGGAGACCAACGTTCTAACCGCTAGGCTACCACTGCATTTAATTAAAATAGCATAACAATACTTGAATAATTGTAATGAGAGACCAACAGTGCTAATTGCACACCTTAAAAAATATCCGTTGCCCTCGTCTCAAAATTGTCACACGACACAACATGACACATGCAACACAAAAGAGGTTCATCGCTGTCGTTTTCATTTCTCCACCAAACGAACTGGCTTTGTGGGGCGAGAGAATGAGCGGGAACGCTTACACGCGCATTGTTTTCACGTACTACTCCATTTTTGTGCCTCAGAAAGTGGTTGCGGAGCGGACCCACTAAAGCCGTGGATTTCCTTGTAACCTAAATTTGAAATTTCGTTTTATGGAAATCATGGCCGCTTGAACTTTTATTATATCATCAGGCTGTTAAGGTAATGCATTTTAGATAAGTTGTTTAAGTTTTGGAGAAGATAACAATTTATTTTGAATGCAGCTTATTATTTATGTCAATTTTATATTTGGGATGGTTTTAATAACAACCCTTACAGGATCTCTTCATTGTCCATCCATCCGTTTGTCTGTATATCCAGATGCTTTTCTCTGAATCACGTGAATGTATTAAGTTGAAATTAGTATGCGGTTTGTAATACCTTAAAGCTGGGTAAAAGAAATCAAGCTCCCAAGTCAACGCAATCAAAAGACACGGCTGTTTAAGTCGTATATTTGACAAGCTTACTACAAACACTCGTCCATACTCTAATCCTATTAATATTATAAATGTGAAAGTTTGTGAAGATGTTTGGATGTTTGGATGTTTAGATGTTTGGATGTTTGGATGTTTGGATGTTTGGATGTTTGGATGTTTGTTCCCCAATCATGCCACAACTACTTAACTGATTTGGCTGAAAGGAATGGAGATTAACATATAACATCCACATAACCTAATTTATCCTCGTGATAATAATAATTTTACTAACGAAGGAATTATTGTGTCAAGTTATTTAAAATAAAGTCTATAAAAGATATTTTATGAGTTGAAGAATGTCTTTACGACTCATCTCATCGCTCGTATGACGCCGGAAGCAATAACATGCTTTTATTGTTTTGTCACTTCACTTGCAGCCGTTATATGACTCATTTGAATGTCACTTTATTAGGAAGCTGCTCGCCTTCTACATAATCATAAATAACGTTATCATGGGGCTTTATGAAATTAACAAGTCTTTTGTTATGCTAAACATTTATGTTGCTTTTATAATAAATAAGTCTGGCTTTTCATTACATTCATGAGTAAGGAGTACCACTGAAGAAGCGTACTAAGTCGCTTACCCCCGTTGATTAATTAAATAAGCTTTGCTTTCTACGATAATATCATATTACATTATATTATATAGAAAAACATTATAATACATATTATAATTGTATTATAATATTATATAAAAAACATGAGAGGTGTCAAGGGACACCCGGATGGAACGAAGTTCCTTTCGATTTAAGTATTGTTTTGTTGTACAGCGCCATCTCTGTAAAACTCTGTAAATCACTTCAAAAAAAGTGTTGTCATTCATAAGAATCAAAAAGTGTCGTAATTTACCGTCTAGCCCCCTTTCACAACGCGCGATAAGGAACTTCGTTCCAATAATATTACCTAGATATTCTATTTCATGGTAATCCATTTAACAATTCACAATGTTTAGCTATTGTGTAGGTATTCCTACTGATCAGCTGATGTCGTCGAATGATACTATGTATTTTTAACCGACTTTAATGATTATTGTAACGTCGATCTTTGATCAGTTAAATCGAAGGTCATCATGAGCCGGAGCGCTATATGACATGGAAATAGCCGGCAAACGAGCTGACGATCCACCTGTTGATAAGTGGCTATCGTCACCCATGGACATCAGCAACATCAAAGACCGGCCAAGAAAGAAGATAAAGAGAGAAAGAACTGACTCTCAAGCCCGCAGCCGGAACACGACGAGTCGTTTAAATCTAGGAACAACAACTTTTTTATTATTTTTATTTCACCTTGTCAACACAGACATTTTGTTTATTGCTTTCGCGAATTTAGTGGCCCCGATGAGCTTATATGTGTCTCCTAGAGAACGGGCAAAGGCTCAGTTCTTATTTCCGGTTCGGTGACGCTGACGTCAAGTTCCGGAGCGACTGCGGTTAGACACTTTGATAATGGCGTGTTTTATGTAAATACACCGGTAGGTTATGAGAAAGGGGCGGGTGGGAGGCACACTATAATGCGATGCTCGTTTGACTGGCCTTGATACTCGTATGTAATGTAACGTTTCTTTTGTTTATGTACGGGGGAAGCGACGCTGACAGACTCGTTGTATAAAGACCATTTTTCTGTAAACTTCAGTGACGTCATCGTATTATAAGAATTTATGATATAGAAACAAAGGTTTATCGTTTCTTGATAAATGCCAAATTTCAGTTTTATCCGACGTTTTGAAGGAGGTCAAAATCATGTTCAAAGTTTCCGTTACATTGTTCGACCCAGAACTGCCTTAGCAAGGTGAACTAGCGCCATCTACTAGCTCTAACGAAGAATTGTTTCAGTTATTAATTAAAATGTAGTTTTATTGATTGATAGTTAAATTTATTTGACATAATATTTATTTATTATTTATTTATGTATACTTTATTGACCACAATATAAAATATTGAAGTACAAATGGCGAGCTTAATGCTATTGCATTCTCTACCAGCTAACCATTAGGCCAAACAGAAAAACACGATGAGCAGTATATAAAAAAAGGATATAGAATAATATAATACATATATATTAACATATTAGAATAAATACATATATACAGATACATAAAAAAAATATTACTATGTACTAAATAATGTACTAGATATAGTATAGAGGGCGCTATAAAAGTTATAATAAAAAGCTGAATCACGGTAACAAATGTAATTTGGAGTTTATATAAAGGCCGCGGTTCAAGATACTGAAAGTGAACATTAGTGGAGAATTTAACCCGTGTTGTGTTAGTAGTAAGTGGTATTAATAAAGTATAGTGAAAAGTGCTACTACCGGGTAAACCGGGTTTTATTTTTTGTGGAAGCGACCACCCCTAGTGTTCCAGGGTTAAACATGAACACGTAAACATTTATATGTGTGAAGCTAATAAAAGCGTATTAATAATTAGAAAGAAAGAAAGAAAAACGTATATTTTTGTGCCAATTAGGTACAGACACGAACGTAAATAACAATTAGATTTTAACAGGTTCAAATAACGTGTGCTCACGTTCTTGTTTTATGTTGTGTTACTATGATCATGGTCTCGGCGAGACTGACTCGGGTAGCGGTGGCTGACAGTAACTTTTGACACTTGTCAGATCCTTAATAGTTAAGCCTGTCATTGTTTAAGGTATCTTTCCACGGCATACGACACAATAATACAAAGATATTAAAAACCATGGCAATGAGTATTTTATTATCAAATTATAAAGTTCTTCTTCTATTTTAGATAAATCATGTAACATAATCTCGCGAGAAATTCCTTTAATTTTGAGGTTCAGTTAATTCTAATTATAACATGAAATAACAATCTGGATGTTGTTTTGAACCAGTGATATAACTAAACCAAACAATTATAGACTCCTTAATACAATTATAAACCCAAAAAACTAATCGCAAACTTCGTTAGGCTGAAAGTGGAGAACCAACGGAAAATTGGATGTATTAAACAATTAGATTCGATGGCCTACCTCCCTATTCTCTATAAAATCCACAGAACAAATTTGTTTTTCGCAAACTTCAAGCTTGTTTGGCATTTTAATCGTGTTTTCGTTAAACTTAAATTCGTTTAAACTGAGGTTTAGGGAAAATTTTCGGTATGCATTAACGCGTCTGGGTTGTTGAACTTTTTATTCAGGATTTTTGAACCCTCCCACAGGGAATTATCTGTCTCATGTAGTATTTAATTTTCATAGAACACACTTTTAATAAAGTTTCGGCTTGGGTAGGTGACCTAAGAACCTTGGAAAGTAAATTGGAAAATTGTTTTCTTCTCAGGTATTCGTATACATATTCTGTGACAGTCGTTTCATGTCACGTAAATAAAATTATACGTTATTATTTCGTATTATTTCGTTTTAATGTCTCACAGGTTTATTTTGCGTGTAGACTCTATTATGAGAGCTATATTTTATTTATGTTATAAAAACATAATGGTCGTTAGTAAATTTGCAAATTGCAAAAATGTAAATTGCATTACGTTTGTAATGCAGATTATGTGAAATTCTATATATGATTTATTATTCATGATGATTGATGGCAAATATGCTTTTGGATAATCCTATTCGTAAAAGGCCATCAGTCTTTGAGTAATATTATTGGGCTGACGTTTTGTCTTCATCTAGTCTTCTGCCTTTCGTAATCCATTTTAGTTTTAGGCATATTTAAATTCTTTCTATTGAATTCCATCACACCAAAAATATTTTCATGTAAAATGTTGCCAAGACGAGACCATATATTATAGCTCCCCATCAAAAAGTTATCAGATCTCATGTAGAGCTAAACTTCTAACATATCGAGGGAAAATATGTATGGTAAAAAAACATGAGAGGTGTCAAGGGACACCCGGATGGAACGAAGTTCCTTTCGATTTAAGTAATGTTTTGTTGTACAGCGCCATCTCTGTAAAAAGTTGTACAGCGCAGCGCCATCTCTGTAAAACTCTCTGAATCACTTCAAAAAAGTGTCGTCATTCGTAAGAATCAAAAAGTGTCGTAATTTTTCGTCTAGCCCCCTTTCACAATGCGCGATAAGGAACTTCGTTCCAAAAAAGATCTACTTAAAAGGCCAATTTATATGGAGACAACATTATCGTACATATTCCTAAGCAAAGGAAAGGATGCATAAATGTGATCGCCTAAAAAGCCGCCTATACAAGTTAACCGAGCCTAAACAAGGCAGCAAGGGCGTAATGGCGGGTACTAAACCAACGTGTGAATGGTGTTTGCCGAGTGGAAGCGAGCGCCTTTGATTTGTGCACATATTTAAACTGACTAGGTTCCAAAGTAAGGCGAGCATGTCGAGCGATCCCAAGCACTGAGAAGTCATCGCAAGCAACCCCTATACACGACATCACTCGACAAGCGTTGGTCAACATGACATGTACAGGCGGCTTAAGATATGAAACTATTTGTCATCAGGTGTGGGCGGAGTGGCGGGCGCCAGCGGGTCAGGGGAGCGGGGGGAGCGGGGGGAGAGGGCGGAGCGGCCGTACTTCGACGACGTGTCGCCGCGCAACGTCTCCGCCGTGGTCGGCCAGTCCGCAGTGCTGCGGTGTCGCGCCAAGCACATAGGGAATAGAACTGTGAGTATTGATCACATAATAAATTCAAAGATTTTATTGAACATAAAATACTATTGATATGACTGCAACAGTTAACAAACTGTGACGCAGACATTTACGCCCTTCTGGACAAGTGAGAAGCGTGTTTTATTAGGACTAACAACAAGCTAGACTACATGACTTGAAAGGTGAACTTAACAACTAGCTAAGCTTAAAGTTAACAAGAGCGTACATTTAATAAACGCTACGCACTCATACTCACACTAGGATTCCGTGTCGTGGGTGTAGTAAAACACAAAGACAAGGACACACACCCAGATCGAGAAGAGAAATTTAAGCTCATCATTCAAATTTTAGGCTCACTGAGAATCGAATCGACCCTTTGAATGACAGTCTGGAATGGTAACCATTGTGCCAGATGGGTCGGCAATTGGTAGTACAAAAGTTATATTTAATGATGTCTATAATATCGTCCTGCAAGGAAGTTAATGTATAAAAAAATACCCATGTTTATAATCAACTTAACTTTCACCAAAACACAAAGGACATAAGTAACAACATGGACATTATTGCTGCGTCACCGACTATAAATTTAACTTCGGTGATCAGACGAGAACCGGTGTATTTCACGTGCTATGGACGTTAGTCGCCCAAGAAACATCAGTTTCCATTGAAAAAAACTAATATATATTATTATAAGCAATGAAGCCAATGAAAAATAATACTGGCTCTTCCTTGAAAATCGAGTTCTCGCGCACATTAAGGTTCAATTGTCACTAACACACTGCCATCATAATCATAAGCATTATTTGTATACGTAGAAAAAAGTTTACGAGTATAACTAATAATAGTAATAATCATTGGTGTCAGAATTACAGTGAGATTTTAAGATTAGAAAATACTCATAGCCCTGAAGATTATCTGGTAAAGTACCTGTGTAATGGCTCGGCTTTACTTACTTCACCTTATCATTTCTAAGGAATAATATATTATTTGTCCGCATTACGTTAAAATTAGTACTAAATTATTTAGCATTTCCGTTCATTCGATACTGTATGTAAAGTTCAGAAATTTTGGGCCTAATGGCGGTTGTTAATGAGAAAATAATGTTGAGATAAGTTGCTGAGAGTTGGTAATACTATTTGTCACTAGTCATAGGATAATATTAGTGTAGTATTTGGAAACCATAATGTAACTGAGAAATTTCAAAAATCTAAAATTAATTAGGCTGAAAGTCCGGGTGAATGAATATATTATTTACCTAACAAAAGATACTGGTCCTAAACGCTGGGTCCAATCGAGATATTTATTTGACAATCAATATTTTGTATCTGATTTGGTGTCTTGTAATGTTTCAATTGTGTATGATCATTCATTCAGTTGAATCCTTAATATGCTTAGAATAATATTGTGCGAGTTCGTTCATGTAACCATTTCATTATTATTATAATCGTGAGAACTGTATTCAAGTCGTATGCGGTATAGCTACGTCTTGGTACGATATTTCTCAATAAATTAAGCTCCTAACACCTCGCCATTTGTCAAAGCGTTGAGGTCGTCTTACCAATTTTATGGGGTCCTCTATCAATTAAGTTAAGAATATAAATTACGGCTATTAATATTAGTTTGTGGTTGTGAACCACGTCGACCCCACTGCCTCGTGTTTCTACAGGTGTAGAAACACATGGAGCGGTTTACTTGTCAACGACGCGATGTATAAACAGTCGGTCGACAAGCTAAACATCTCTTATGTATTATATCGTGTCTTGAAGGAGTAAATAAGAAGTAAGTTATCCCGACACCGCGTGTCAAAATTACAGTAGACAATTTGCATAGTATTACAATCTTCAAAATCCGAATATACCCAAGACTGACCTGGCTCAGCATTCCATTTTATGATATCCGACATAATATATATTTGGAAAAGTCGCCACATCTATATTATAAAAAACACAAAAAATGTTTGTATGGATGTCCTTTAGAGACTCTGAAGCCATCCAACCGATATGCCTCAAAATGGTTTCATTTGAAAGGCAATAATCCGAAGGTGGTTTGAAATCTCTAAAAATGCAAAAATGGACCGACCATTAATAAAGTCGATTTTCCACTTTTCCCATACAACAATTTAAAGATAATATTATGTAAAGATGACGCATCAACGTCAACGTTAACACAAAAACACTAATCTATGTATCATCAGTTGTAATCAGAAACTTTTTTTATGATAGTGGAACATGCCGGGTATCCACTAGTTTGTTATATTAGTGAAATCTTCCCTTTCATTGGTAAATCCTCTCCCATTCAGCATTCATCATAGAAATCACTACCGTCTTAATTATATATCGCAACTACCACATAACATTATCCATCTTCTCTGGGCTTTGATCGATTATCGTGATTTCCTTAACTTTTTTGTTCAGTCATCTCACCATTTCTCGGAATATTTTTTATTTCGACGCACAGATAATCTTTAGCTTTATGATATACAAGTTTCGCTCCGCCATATCTTTTGCTATTTTGTACCTTATTGACAATCACACCTGAACTGCCTCCATATTCCCCAGACTATCTATTCCGGCACCTCCACTATAGAATATCATTTTTCAATGTCGATCTCTCATCGAGCCCTCTATCCCTTCAGCGCTCCACTGACCGCCATATTAATGGTCGGGGATCTACACCCCATCCCAGAAAATAAATAGCTCCGTGATGTCCCGAAATGCATAATAATATATTGTTCGGAGAGTTATTGGAAAGATGTCGCGAAATAAAAGCTGAATTTAAATCTTGGCTTCCTCTGTAATAAGGTGATGAGTGAGTAATTATAGGTAAGAACAAACTTTGTATAGACAAGACAAATTTACACTTCCATAAAAATACTCAGTTAATCATTTTAAGAAAATAAGGTACGAAATGACCCAAATAGTCGGTGGGCACTTACACCTTGATCGATAGTCTCTCCTCGTGAGAAACTCTAGCGTCTGTAGGAGTATCGTCTAGATACTCCGCCACACAGCTCCATTGCGAGTTGGTGGGGGAGTTTGACTTGTGTCCCATCCAAGTATCGGATGTTTGCATACCGACAAAAATCTCCAATATAGCTTCACGACTGTTGTCATTCGAAAACTATAGATTCGATGACCTAGACTAGTTGGTAGTGATACTGCTTGCGAAGCGAGGGGTCCCAGGTTCAATTCCTGGCCAGGGCAGATGTTTATGTGACAGATAAGTATCTGTACTCGGATCATTATTAGCTATGTTATATGTGTCGTTCATGCCACCCGCGACACAGGTATAAACCTACTGCTAGGATATAAGTATCAGCATTTATTTTACTATTACTTAGGATGAGGAATTTAATTTATCAATTGGCCTTGCTAATGCCATGTCTTCATACCTCCAACTCTTCGTAATAAAGTGTTAATACATTATTTCAGTTATTGATGATGAACAGAGTGCCAGCTGCATATTTAAAAGTAAAAAATTCATTCAGTTTTCAACTGTTATGAAAATGAACACAATAAACGGTATACCGTGAAAGCCAAGTATTAACCGTTTTGAAAATACTTTGCATAAATGCTACAAAATTCAGAATAACGTTTAGACATAAAGCGAGATTAACCCTTTAAATTTATTGGGCATTACCGAGAAAAATTAAATAAGAGCACAATACTGCTCCATTTTATTTTTCTTGTCTTCATTGTCAGACTCACAAGCGAGTTAACGGTACAAAGAATCTAATACAGATTATGGAAAGTTTCATCACAATCATTGTTCCTTTGAATTTATTACTATAGCGCAGATGCGCTCTATAGGTTACATTACTATGTTTTAAACGCTATATCAATTCAGAAATAATGAACAACAATTCATTTAGTTCACAATAAATTAATATTTATTTGAAGTGTACGAATACTGTCTTGAAAAATACCCTCACTCAGATGTAAACGAATTTTCATTTAAAAATTATGTTCGTTATAAGCTCATTATAGGAATACTTCCTAAATCCCAGCCACTTCTAGACTTAACCGCATTTGATGAATTAAATACGGAAAATGCAGAATTTGCGGTAGAAGAATTTTTCTGCGCAGCTTTTACTTAATTTTATTATTTTAAGGGCTGTAAAGAGGCTGTGGACGCTTCGTCTTGCTTAATTACCATCGGCTTAAGGGGCTCACTCGAAGCTTACTCTAATTACGTTCAAAAACAAAAACCCGACAAAGGAACGAATTTATTCTCTAATTTCTCAGAGGCCTTCGAATTTGGAAAAATATAATTTTAGTCTCTCATTGTTGGTGTAATTTTAATCAAAGGGCACGTCGCTAGATGGAGCTTGACGTAAATGAAAGTGATTTTGAAGCCTCAAATTGAATTGTTAACAGCAATTAATGCTTGGGCTATTGTAAGATTCTTTTATCTTTTCACTCTTATTAGGAATGATATTTCATTTTAAAGGACTATATCTTTCACAAGAACCATTTTCAAATTCTGCATGTACTCCGGTTTCTTTTATTTTGTGTACATTGTTTACCACTCACGAAGATTAAGCAAAAAATTATGATAAACCTACCTGAAATTTTTTATACCGTTCAAAAAGGTGTTTACCCACCATACCTTATTTTGACGCACTCAAGTATATCCCTAAATCTCCCCTTGGGCTTTCTTGCTGTGTCTGAAGACAACTAAGCAATCGTCTATATGACTGTCTTCATCATTGTCAGAGCACGGGTCGGACGGCTTTACAGTCACTCCCAAGCACGAAGGCGCTCTGTAAATGTTTGAAACTAGCGGTGAGCAACCTTAGACTAATGACAACCTAGTTTATCCTCATCGTGTCGAGACAAACTAGAATTTCCTAGTCCAAATTAGATTATAGTAGGCCAGTCTAGTTTGTCCTGACATGAGTAGGATAAACTAGTCTGTCTCGATGAATTGGGTTTGGCCGATAACATATACAAAGAACTCATTGTATTAAAACGTTAATGATGCACCAACACCAACCTAAAAAGGATTAGCTAATGGATTTATATTACAAAGCAAAATGTATTGAAGAAAGAAAGGTAAAAAAGAGATGCAGACTAGTCACGCTAGATAATGAATTGCAACAGGCTCACATTAAATTAATTAAATACTGGCAAGGTGTTCTGCAAGGAGGATCGTCATACTGCCGAGTTTTAATAATTTGTATAATATATGTATTAAAAGGTGCATCTACCCTAAGCGGGTCGGGCTCAAGATGAAATATGGTAATCTGTTTTTAAATGAAAATATTCAGGGATTTTTAGGAAGGAAATTCTTGGTAATGACGAAGGTAAATTCAATGTGGGTGTGAGATAAGGAAAATATTGACCTAGGAAATTGCTTTTAAGATTCTTTTCAGCTCGTATTAGCTTTTGAAAGACAAGTCATACAGCGACGTATTACTTACAAATTCAGTGTTTTTCATCTTAACTTTTTTATATCATAAATTAGATTTATTCGTGAAACTGATTGACTGAACTAATCTACAATCTAGGCATTTCTTCAATAACAATCAACATAATTATTTGAAGTCGAATTTTTTATCTATAGGTATCTATTTCTATATCTATATATTATATTTTTTATGTAAACCAAATTGAATGTCAACAGGTATCCTGGATGAGGAAGCGAGACCTGCACATCCTCACATCCCATATCTTCACGTACACGGGAGACGCGAGGTTCAGCGTGTTGCACCCAGAGCCCTCTGACGATTGGGATCTGAAGATAGACTACGTGCAACCGAGAGACGCCGGCGTCTACGAATGCCAGATCAACACTGAGCCAAAAATCAACATGGCTGTAATCTTGAATGTGGAAGGTGAATAATTTAATGCGTTTTTGTTTTACATTTTTCGTTTGTTTTTAAAATACAATTTCATTTCACAGCTTGCTTAAGCTTCAATTTTCCTGGAACAGGGCTTTTTTAAGTAATTGAAGCTTTAAGCGAATTGGTTTGAGCAGACTTTTGTTTCGGTAAGGAAAATGTTAAAGACATCAAAGTCCACAAGTTAGACGTTATTTTATACGAAGTGCCATAAGTACTGTCCTCTCTGATGAATCAGTTTTCAATTTTAGAATTTTGTGTCAATAACTTTGGATCTACGTACAAAAAAAGTATGTACGAGTATACCAACTTACACCTGTTAACTCGGTGGACTAGCTAATAATCCATACAGTCATATGTCAATATCATATTCTAAGTATTTGTTGTCAGAGCTTAATAATAGAAGAATCGGAAATGAGTCGAGTTAGTAATGATCCGTTTCCTGTCACAAACATTTAAAGTACATCAGTTATGTAAAATTACAAGTAATACATCAACGCAGTTTAGTAAGAAGCAAGAAACGAATATTATCCGTACATTAGGGAACACACTTCTACACAAATTCACCACACTCTCCCCGATTTACGTGAATATGCGCCTCCACTATATCCTTGACGTAGAGTAATGTCCCCACTTTGTATCGCGGTATTAGCCTCACTCCTAATATGACGAGAGATAGATGCCAGATTACATCGCCACTTTTCATATTACCCTGCCCTAATATGAAAAGTAGCCTACTTTTTACGTGTCTTTTGTAAATTAGGTTGCAAATAATATTTCTTTTCTTTCATTTTGTTTGGAAAAATTCAGTTTCTAGCTGAGTCCGATTGGATGAAAAGGTGTTAGTTTTAAATAAAGTATATTTTTTATTGCGGATTCCATATTAATTGTATAACAAAAACGAGAAAAAAGGCAAAACCGAAAGACAGAATTTTTAGAGTCAACGGATATTATTTAGCTTCTTATAGGACAGGGCAGAAGCCAAGAGATCTCCAGTCAATCTCGGTGATAATAATGCAAACAATATGGCACCATCACACCACGGTAAAGTAATATAAACAGTGTTCTGACTCGGCCGTCCTTAAAAAAATTGCCTGCAGCCGCGCGCCAGTGCTGTTCACCGACAGGATTTTAATTTTATCAAACGACTTGAGTTTCTTCGTAGTTTTGTAATTATAAATGTTATATTTTCCATTTTAATAAATGCAGTTCATTGTGAATAAAATAGGAAGTGTTCAATAAAAATCCATGTTGTGTATTTTTATTACTACCTTGAAGGTTCGTAAGCCTTCAGTATTGTAATAGAGACAGAGCGTCTTAGGATAGAGTAAATTCTTATAGGTTAAGGTAAATAAAAAAGGTACAACGTCTGATGCTGTAAACTTTATATTGCTAAATTAATTTATAACATTGAAATCAAAGTTACAGTAGCAATAACGTTTTAATGGCAAATTAGACGCAAATATTCAAATTGAAATTACGATCAAAAATTACATTACATTATTTTCAAACGAGATTGTCATTCATATATTCGTCTATATTGCAACAAGCCCCATAAAATAACTGCACCGTACGTGAGCGATACGATATAAAAATATTTTATAGACTTACCTTTCAGAACCTCCAGGTTATCTAAAAAATGTTATCCCTGGATCCGTTTACAACAAATTTAAACGACCATAAACAGAACAGTAATGTCTATAATTTTCCTTTTTCATATTAAATACATGTTAATAATTTTAATCAAAGCAAATATTCATAAATCGCACACTACACAACCACCGCTGTGTGCGGATTGTGTGCGGTTCTCGAGGCGGGTAGGCATAACGCGTGTTTCGACCATCTGTACGAAGATAGAATACTGTTTATATTACTTTACCGTCACCATAGTGTGCTTACAAACAAATTATATTATAAAACGTTAATGAATGTGTACGCCGGAGCAGGTAACCGATACATTAAGCCGGGTTGGTTAAAAAAATGTATAAGAACAATAAAATAAATAAAATAAGCCGCCTGCCAAGGGCTAACAGATTTGAATTCAGGGCCCGTACGTCTCGCTTTGTGAAATTATGTAGGTACGTATTAAAATCATTACTTTATTCAACGTGATTAACATAGTATATCTTAAATTGTACATTTTCCTCAATGAAGATACTTTTCTCAATATTTTTGTAGAAATCCAAACGATCCAATAAAAACATTGATGATGAGTGGTTATAATTTAATGATATAGATAACTAGCTGACCGGGCAAACGTTGTTCTGTCGTATAAATTATATCTAGATATAGGTACACCCTAATCACCTCGCGGTATGAAATATACTTTATGACCTTTTCTCATATCTCCAAATATACACTTAAAATTTAATAAGTCATTTATTAGATATTATTATCGTTTACTCTTTACGACTATAATTATTGTTGAGAATATCTTCCTATGACTTAATCTAGGACCTAATGTAACTTTGAATTAAATCAACTTCTAAGGTTTATTATAAAATGACGTTAAATTATTGACTTACATTTTATCATTCTGTGCAATCACTACCGTCGTTATTTTAATTCAAAACTCCCTTTTACCTTTGTATTATTTGCCGTTCAAGATAATTTCGTATTCAAGTCAAAGGTATTAAATTTTATCTTCATCCTAGCTATTGGAACGTTTGAAAGATATTCACTAGAAAATGAGTATTCATATTTTAAAACGATTCCAAAATGATTTGAGATATTTTAGTTTGCTGAATAAATAGTGCTTGTTTTGTAAGGTGATCAAAGAGAAATACAGTTTAATTTAAAATAATATTCATCGAGGGTTCATGAAAACCCGTAAGCTTTAGAATCCTTTGAATAACGTAACGCCCCTTTCATTATCAGTGAAATTTCATTATTTACATTATATTTCTTGCACAAAGCACATGCAGACCATGTGGCTTTAATTAAAAATTACTATGACATTCAGAGTGATGAGACAACAGCTTAAAATGTATGACATTGTTAAGGAAAACAACCACGACTCGGTAAGCTTGAGTAGTTATTAGAGTAATACTCGATCAATATACAATTACGGAACCCTGCGTAGCCTGACAGGAACTTGGCCAGTTTTTTCATTGGGTATAAGGTGATGCTTTAGCAGTTTCACACTTGGTGAATGACGGTGCACACCTGAATACACCGCAACAGATATTAAATGATGAAGTTCCTGTTATTTTGCTTAAACATATTAATAATTACTATTCATTGGAATATTTTTAATTATTATCTTTGCTAATGTTTGAAAAGGGATACTGACAGATCTCGTACTAAGATTTCGTCAAACATTAAAACGACAATACTGTATGTACAGTACATCGATGATCAATTCCTTTCAAGATAATCTTGTTTCTTTAGTTCTAGCATTACCTGAATGTAAATCGAATTACTTTGTACAGATATCTGTTATTCCATCAATATTGATACTCGCTGTTTGGGAAAAGGCAAAGAGAAAGAATTGGTGAAGAATTTGGGGAATCGTGAGTTGTATTGTTTCAGATACCGATACGAGTGAGCTTTGTAATTTGATTGCAGGGGTATTCGGGGTTTAGGCTACAGATATTACAGTGGTATATATGTCAAGGCCGGGGCATGATGTCATTACGTACCTATAAATGTCTAACAAATAAACAAATAATACATACAAAAGGCATTTTAATGTAATTGGTTTCAGTGCAATTTTCGACACAGATACCGGAATAACCTACAAATTTTTCGCCATAACGTCAATAATAAAATTAAAGGCTACCATGCTATAATTATCTTACTTAATCGAATCTAGAGAATTTTTATACGATTCCGCTAATGTCCTAAGGTATCTCAGTCCTTACGTTTTAAAAATAGTGTTTAATTTTCTTCATACCGTTCCCGTGTAATATGCAAATTGAAAAAAGCATACTCGCTTACTACAATTAAACTTTATAACGGTAAAAAGTATATATCTAAAATCATAAACATAATATTATGCATATTTAGGCAGCAACGATTTCATAAAATTTGTTCTGGGATCAATCCTCAAAACAAATCCAAACTAAATCCCTTAAAAGTTCTTCCATCCTTCATTTCTTTATCTCAAGTATACTATTTTAGATGTAATATTTGGGTCTTGTAGGACAGTATTCCCAAGGCGTGAAATTTTACCAAAAGCCCATCTTTTGATACGCGTCCCCCGATCGCTTGTTTCTTTGAACTTTGTCGACTATTTCCTTATTACGTTTTTCTGGAGCAAGATGAGATATTTTCTTCTAACAGAGTACTAGATTTTTCTTTTCAGCTATTCATAGGTGACTGTGAAGTTGTCGTTTATTGGGTTAGACATGGTAACCAACGTAGGACTTCATCCCACGGCTATAAAAATTTTTCATCAAATCAAATGGACTTTAAATATCTATTTTTGCTGAGTGAAGGTTTTCGGTCTTTGAGCGTAACATATAAATACGATAAAAAATGAACTTGGTAGAACAATTTAATAACTTGGTAGCCTAATAATTATGATTTTTCCATAACATAAAGATAACGTCTAATTCTACAAATAGTTACGAAGAATGGAAAAAAATATGATCACAAAGTAAACCTTCAAACTTCCATTTAGCCCCCAAGAGATTTAGTCTACGCTGTTATAATATCGATTCAAAGTGACCTCTCTCATGTGTGTAATATTGTATGAATATGCTGCGATATAACACAACGATAGGGCTCTTCCGATCTCGAAATTCTACTCATAGCCAATTACGCTACTTGTTACGTTAATATTGCTTGAGCATCCTCACTAGAATGTTCCACCGAGCTGCTCAGACTACGGCTTAAATATCTTAACAATTACTTAATAGGATCAAATGGAGCCGAGGGTCTAGTTTTCGCTTTATGAGAGTAAGTTGCAAATAACAGCGTAGATTCTCTTACAATAGTGATGTGATGTGAATGAATTGTGAACGTTTACGATTATAAATTAGTGTTATGATCTTACTATCCTTAACCTCACCTATACCCCTGGTAGGCGATTGATGAATTTCATTTTCAATCCCCTGCAGGCATACCCTTATGGAGCCTATCTGCGATACAATTTTACGCATCTTAAATATTTGGTAAATTGAAATATTACTCAAATAGATTAATAAATACATTACTTAGTGGAACTATAGAAATAAATATATAGGTTAATTTAATATAGTCGTCTAAAGTCGACAGAACACTTTTCACGAAGTTCCTCTTTGTGACAATAATTATATTTAATAGATTAATTTTATCTATCAACTAATATTATTATAATTATTAGTCGTATTGGTTACCGAGCGAAAGCAACAACGCTCAGATGCTCTCGTATCTTTTATGATTGCTTCTTATACCTATTTCGCTTTGAATTTTGAATTTTTTTATTCAAGATTTCTTGTAAAACATAAAAACAAAGGTTTAATCCATATCATTTATCAACCAGCCCATTTGTCAGATCACACGAGCCTCTCTATTCCACGCCTAGCCAATTAGAGCGCTTGTTACGCTAAACAATGGTTTTCAGGTAAAACACGTATATTTTATAGTTATAAATCGCGCTCCGTGTGGTGTTTCTAGTTTAAATAGGTAAAGTGATGTTTTTTACAATTTCCTTTAGGTTGTAAGATTATAAAACAAGTCTGTGTGTCCCTGTGTTGCTGTTTCGTTGTTACTCATACAAATTATTATTTTCCCCTTTTTCCCTCTCTTAGTTATTCCTGCTATTAGGTTCACTAGTTTAGGCTACGCTTTTAATAAGTGGCTAAGTGAGGCGATTGAAAAAGTTTTAACAAATTAAAACACAAATTAATTAACATTGACTAACGTGAACTTTTATAGCCACGCTTTCAACATAAATAATGATCCCGAATTATTTTTCACGCCTGTGTAAATATTAATTAATTTATGAACTTGTAAAATCAGCGTTTAACCAGTTACAATTATTATCTTTGTTCCGGGAATTGAGGTAGCGTGGGAAAATCACACGACCAATTGCAATTCTATAATATAGCAGTTTTATAGGATGCGCTGAATATTTGACGAATCGAAAACCCCATTTGCCATAGCACCTCAATTCCAGGGTACCGCGCTCATTGTGAAAGTGTTGGAATTCTGGGAGTTGACATCTCGAGTAATATGCAGTATCAGCATCATTTAGAGGCCAAGACTAAGCTCACCTCCAAGAAGCTTGGTTTCCTGAACCGGGCTAAGCAGTACTTCACTGCGAGGCACCTACTTATGCTATGTGAAACTCAAGTCAGGCCTCACATGGAGTACTGCTCCCACCTCTGGGCGGGGGCGCCCGCAATACCAGCTTAACCATTAGACGCCATATAAAAACGCGTGGTCTGAGTTGGCAACGACCCACGAGTCACTCACATGTTAGAACATCTGAGCTTCAGAAGAGATATCGGTTCTCTCTGTGTGTTCTTCCGACTTCACAACGGTGAGTGCTCCGAGGAATTGTTTCACTTGATGCCTACTTCACTTTTCCATCGTTGCACCACTCGCCGAAGATTGAAGTTTCATCCACACAGATTGGATTTGTGGAGAACCTCCACGGTCCGATTCTCACGACCTTTAGCCACGTACTTGCAAGCTGTTGAATGAGCTTCCTTCTGAGTTATTTCCGGAGCGCTATGACATGGGGTTTTCGAAAGATCTAAAGGTCTAAAAAGAGTTCTCCTTCAGGGCTGGCGATGCATTGGTGATTCCTCTGGTATTGCTCATGTCCATAGGCGACGGTGACGATTTACCATCAAGTAGCCCATCTGCTTTTTCATCAGCCCCTCAGACTATAAAAAACACTTTTAGATGCGTTTAAAATTATATTCAAAGATTAATTGCCTTAACCGCATTACGTCCTTTCATTAAAGCTTTTTTGTCGGATCGCGCTCCGTTTCATTAAACGTTTTTGTCAGGTTTAATGCGGTCTGATATACCGTGGCGTTTCGGACGGGATTTTTTTTAATATCCTTTAAAATAGTTTCAGTTTTTTTCTTTTATGCGTTCATATTGCGTGTTTAATTGAATGAGTATAATATAATTTTTATTTGAGCCATTAGTGAAATAAACGAGCTAATAGGCCACCTGATTGTATGTGATAACCACACTCTACCCCAGCCTAGTGCCGTAGTCTTACATGAGAAATTGGGTGGTATTTTATCATCTGTTTATCAGCAAAACGCAACGGGTAATAGACATTGTTTTGTATATGCCTGATTTTGAGTTAGGATTCAAGAAGAATGGATGTTCCAACATTTTAACTACTTTCAATTATTCAGCTTTTACTAGTAATATCTTATTTTGTTAGTAATTTTCGATCCGTATTCTGTCCAACAGACGATATTCAGAATTACTTCGATAAGGTCTGCAAAACTTTTAATGCCAGTTATATCTTCCAAAGAACTTTATTATCTACAAATTCAGTAAACTTGATGATTTAGACTAATGGCCTATTTGAAATATATATTTGAAAGCCTTATCTTATTATCTCAGAGCTCATTAACATCATTTTGATTTACTACCATATGTATAGCCACAATTATTTATTCACTTTATCTTAATCATAGCTTTTTGTAACACAAAAACACTTACAGTTGATAGATAAACCGAAGTCAGTAGTAACTTTAGAATCACCAGACTATCTGTAACGGATTGAAGCATTGCCTGACAGTTGAACGCCATTGAGGTCACTGTTTTGTATTCCTGCCCCCTCCTAAGCTGTTGTCTTGTGAATTCCAGATGAGTCCCACACCCCCGCGCCTCCGGCACCGCCCCGCTCCTCAGGTACTGCTTCCTCTGCCACAGCTTAACCAAATCTAGCGACACTCTCGATTTAAACTTTAAAACCTTTTTTATTAATGTCATCAAATGTGGCAATACCATTTATTTCTGATAGTGGCAGGATATTCTTTACATGTAAATTAACTTTGTCCATGATCATATATCATTATTAAAATAGATACATAGTTCTCAGTAAAAGTTAAAAAGTTTATCGGTAAATAATAAAGATCAATGCTCCCGGGAAATGTTTGTTTTATTTGACGTTGACATTACCATAATATGCTGTCGCTGTTTTGATGTCCTCATCCATATAAAAATCGAGAGTGTCGCTAGATATTTAATTATGATCTGTGTTCGTTTCCCTCATCAGCCCTCAGTTACACTCGCAGCCTCAGCTTTTGCAAGGCATTTTGGATTTATTTTTTGTGCACACTGAATTTACCGTTTATTTAACGATTAGCTGGTATGACCTCGTTTAGTTATTCAGCATCGTCGGCTATGTTTATCGAACATTGTTGTTTCAACGAATCAAATCTACCAAAAAGTTTTAAATGTTATGTGTTATAAATGTAAATTGCTTAGGTAAAGGAAAACATTTTCAGTAAACTTCTGAGAGTTTTCCATAATGTTCTCATAGGTGTATAAAGTCTGCTAACTCATACATGGCCAACGTGGTGGACAATGGCCAATACCTTTTGTGAGATTGGACCCGAGCTCAGTAGAAGGATATTTATGCTGCAATGATGACAATACAACAAAACTACTTTTTTCTAGTGAACAACTAAATCTTAATATCATCTATTTCAAGATTAGTATCTGCCCTCACTTCGTTTTAGGTATCTAAAATACCTGTACCTCAGAAGCTACTCCTTTTTTCAGTAATTAGAATAGGCTTCCTCATAAATGTGGCCATACTCAAAAATAATTTTAAAATCCAATTGGCAGTTCCAGAGTTAAGCGCATTCAAACAAACAAAAAACTCTTTATTATTATATATTAGTATGCATACCCAAAATAATGAGTCATTTGATTATGCCACTTGCATGGTAACATGGATTCTTAAGATAGAATTATGATTGGTGTGGTAATAGTACATTATGATACAAGTGTGGTATGTTGGTCATTACACTCGAGGTGATATTGCACAGCGCGAGCCGAAGGCGAGTGCTGCAAGAAAACTGAGAGTGTAATCATCTTATAAAACATTTCTGTATATTTGTATTTTATAAATGATGTTCTAGTAAATGTATTCGTATATTTACGTATATTACGTATATTCGTATATTTCGGTTTTCATATAATATATATGAAAATTACTACTTTACAATTTTATTATATTATTACTTGAATCTTTTCGACGTTATACCTAAAATCAATCGCTTTTATAGAAACTATATGATAAGTTCTTAAAAAGCTGGAAAATTATTGTATTTCGTTAAACTGACAAGATATGCCAATAATTGTGATTCATCGAACCCAACCTTGAGAGCCAGTTCTTTCTTTCTATCTTAGTCGACAACGCATCGCGATATCATTAGTGTTACTTCTGTTCATGGGCGAGATCGATTACTTGCCTGATCGACTGTCGACTATTCACACAATCTCTCCGCAGTGTCCACTCATTCATTTGCTCCGAATTTCATCACAAGGAATAGTAAAATTTTTAACAAGGAAATAGTAAACTTTATATTCAAACAATGATGTTAAAAGATGACAACATGTTACTAAAGTTGCTACAATCTTCGCCAAACACGAGAGTTTCTTTGAAACAGAAAACAAACAGTTGCAATCCATCTCAAGTTCTGTCAAGTGTTCTGTAATTTTGAATCTCGTTTGAACCTTGACGCTACGTTTCACTGCTCAAAAGTAGCCGGTCGTATTCGTAATTGTGTTCTATTTCCTAGTTAACTAAGTTTATTTCTGCTTGTTGTAGCGGCTGCAGCTACCATATGGGGCTCTCAGGATGTGTACGTGAAGAAAGGCAGCACGATATCGTTGACGTGTTCAGTGAATGTTCACTCGTCGCCGCCGTCGAGCGCCTCTGTTTTATGGTAAGCCCCGGATTTGCAGCTATCGGGTATTGAGTAGCGAAAATAAATGTAAATAAGGTGCGGAGGGAAGCAAATATGGATGTTGTTATTACGATACAAATACCAAACAGTTGAAATAAATTTTTATTTTGGGTTTATTCATTTCTCTTTTGAATGAGTATATTGAAATTTAAACACACTGATCCACTAGGAGTTACATTTATGGGGCTTTTGAAAACATCAAATTCATTCATTAACATCAACGTCTTTCTTGATTATAAACCCATTAACTGAACCTCTGAGCGAAAAGTTGTTTATTTAGTTTTCATTTACACAATTGGAAAGTTATTGTCCTAGTCGAGATTTTCTCGAGTTTTTTTTCTATTGCAAAAATATTATCTTAGTTTATTGCGATACAGGCAAAGTAGAGGGAATGAACTTTGATACATTATTATTTTTAAACTTCCTCTATATCATGAGACATGTTCCGATTTAGGTATCACGGAAACTCAGTAGTGGACTTCGATTCCCCGAGGGGCGGGATTAGCTTGGAGACTGAGAAAACTGAGGGTGGTACCACCAGCAAGCTACTGGTGACGAAGGCTGCCCTCACAGACTCCGGGAACTACACATGTGTACCGAACAATGCACACCCTGCCTCTGTGTCTGTCCATGTGCTCAACGGTAAGTTCCTTTAATGGTAAAATGAGGCAATGTGTATAGAATTTTAGATAGAATATTTAGGCAATTATTTACCTACCAAAATCGATTAAAAGCTACACCTATTAATCAATTTGAGGTGAATATTGTATACTGTCTAACAGTTTGAGCTTTAAACGCTAAGGCTCACATTCCTGTTTATGAAATTTAATCAGAGTCAATATTGTTGTAATTATTCTATCCTACCACACTAATTCTAAAATAGCAAAAGTTTGTGAAGAAGCTTGGATGTTTGAGTTAGCATCATGCGCTAACCGTTGCACGTATTGAGATTAAACTTGGCATACCTACAGACAGACCATGTCCTGACTATAAAAATTGGATGAATTTTATCCCGGTTATACGTTCCCGTGGGATGATTTGGACGTATATACTCGAGTGAAGCCGTACACGATCTTTAGTTATCTATATTTTATCGAGCATAAACTTATAATAAGAAAAAAAACGTCGTAAATTTAATGAAGTTGTTCCCATCCAATGAAAAGTAATGTGACAATATTACTTCACGAACAAATATTAAATCGATAAAGTGATTTATTTGTCCGGAAGATAATTACAATGTAAATTTATTTTATTGAACAGCAAGTAATCGTTAAAATTCTGATTGATAAACCTTCACCTAACTAAACCTTTTCCATTCAACTTCTGGAAACAACTATTAATTAGATGAACGAACGGCATTGATAGAAGCGAACGTCGCGTCGTGCCAGACATTGTATTCCTGTACACGTGTTTACCTCGCACATCTGTTTCGGCAACAGATGCGTATCTCACAAGCACACATTAGACGTTTTCATTAATTATTCCCGAGACGAGTTCACCGCGCGCCGAGAATTGCAAACTGAGCCGCAGAGCGTTACCAACTTCGTCTATCGGAATTTTGTTTTATGTTTACACTGTACAGCGTTTTCACATTATCTAATTCTTTATCGACTAACTGTTATAAATGTGAATTATATTTGAAGCATTTATAATTTTTTTATCTTAACTTGTTTAAGTTGTATTAGAAAAGTTCTATTTTAGAAAGAAACAAAAGTACAATGAAAGAGTATTACTACAAAATGTTAATTGCCAACGGTTAATTTTATAGATAACCTATTAATTGTGATAGAGAAACTTAATAGCAATGCGATAAATGAACTCAATTTTAAAACTTAAAAAGCCAGTAATTCAATGTCTTAGACAAAAAAGTTAGCGTTTGCGTAATTATGACTTGAAGGTTCCTCGGGGAGGTACACTGGGCCCGCTTTTGTTTAAAAGGTTCGCCTATCCATAATAATATATTTTGTTCAGGTGAACATCCAGCAGCGATGCAGACCAGCAACAGGGCATCTTCGTACATCACGTCGAGGATCAGCTGCGCCGCCCTCACCTACCTGCTGTCCACCATGGCCTGCAGATGATCGCCCTGAGCTACCATCGCGCCGGAAATGGAGCTTTTGTCCAGAATGTTTCTCACAACGATTATGGGATATCGGTTAGAATTCTTGTAGGATTTTTGTATGTACCGAAGAATAAGAATTGCAGTTTAGTTTTATTGACAAAAATAATGCTTCAAACAAAGTATTTTTATTCAATATTCATACAAGTACGGGATGAATTAGGTAATTTGGAGACTTAAGCATTTCGTGTAACTTATAAATAAACTTAAATCGTTACAATGTAATGTCGATCTCAATCATTTCTACGAAAGTTTTAAATATTCAGAAATTTTAGTTTGTTTGTGAAAGGCAAAAGCTCCTATTTCCGAATGACAACGTAAAAAGTGTTAATATTACCATAGATTTTAATAATTGAAGGAATTTTAGAAAAAGTGTTGTAAGATTGATAAAATTGAAGCGACGGATGAACAAACGGGTTAATTAAGGACTTAACTTGTTTATATAATAAAGGCGAGGGTTCTTATAATATTTGTATGTTTTTTAACATTGTGAACATTAGTAGGCGACTGAATTAAAAAATTATATCCCTTGTGATATTTTTACAAGTTGTGATTTTTTTATTTGCATAATATTTTGCTCAGCACAAAAAATACAATTTATTATTAATTTACGTCATTATTGAAATAAATAATTATATACCAATGAACACTAAATTATAGATGAAAACGATTATTTGACGAGATTAATGTATCAATACATCATCAAGATAAGAACACTTATAACATCTTGATGGAATTATGATCTTTATTACTTCGTTGTACAATATTTTAATGTGTAATATTTTAGCTCCTGGTTATTTCGAGAAGCGTTATTGAATTTGTTATCAATCCTTAATTTCATCGTTCAATAAATAATGAATTAGTAGTATTAACACTCACATTCCAAACTGTGATATTATTTTTATCTTTGAGTTTAAACTCGAAGACATTATACAATAAAAAAAATTATGTCTGAAATACCTATGTATTTTTACTCTTAATTTTTATATATTTGTAATTTTTTTTGTATTGGAACTCCAAATATATTTTTTGGTTAAATACATATATTTCCAATCCATATCTATTTCTTTTATTATAATTTATTATTTAAGATAGCTAGGTATTTCTTTGTAAGTAACTACAGATGTGAGATCTAATAAGTTTGAAATTTATTAGTTAATGACCTAAGTAAATACTAATGAGATGTTACTGTAATTGGAGACTATTGTAAGGCACACATTTGGTTATAGTTTTAGTATACTATTGTATGTAATATATACACACAGTTACTGTATTGTATAATATTGTTTCCCGTATTTTATTAGTTTAAAACCAAGTTTCCGTTGTAAAAGAAATATTTAACATCCTGCTTATGCGTCTAGTGAGGCAAAACTTGTTAAGTTTGAACGAACAGGTTAAGAAACTTGGCTATGTTGTAATTACTGTTGTTTAACGGATTTCATAGCGAAAGTTTTCAAGAAACGCCATTTACATACCAAGTTGTGTGAGTAAAAAATACCTTATTGGTAATGGCTTTTGTTACGAAAGAAGACGAATACTTTCTTCATTTAATACTTTAAATATTCAATGTATCATGAATTGAGCCTTTTTATGTTATTTTGTGCCTTCAAATTTTATTTAGGTCCCGCTAAATAAAAATATTTTGGATGGGGTCTCTATTCATATAAGATGTTGAAGTTTAAAACGTTAATAATTAAAATTCCTTTTGTTTGTGATATTCATCTGTGATTTATAATTTAATTTTAATAAATGTATTGGATCTTTTTTGTATAATAACAATGTCATTAGCTCGATTAACAAAATGTGCAAAAACCTCGTTTTAAACGAAAATATTTGTTAAAATGAAATAGCAATAATTGTTCACTCGCAATATTTATCAGAGTGATAAGGACAGACATAATGCTGACTTGAAACGCTCATTATATTGGAAAGATTGATTAAAACATTTCTGTTCAAATGAATAGCTCTACAAAGAAGAGCCTCACTCGAAATTATACCCATTCCATTTCAATTCAGATGATTTCATCTTGTCTCTTGCCTTTAAAAGTTAAGATTGACATTTTATAATCTTAGCTCATGAAATTAAAATGACGATAGGTTTATGCAGCAAAGTCAAACGGCTGTCTATGTGATGGTGGATGTCACAATTGATATGGGATATTCAACGCCCAATGCCACCCAGATGCATCTTTACATTATTCTAAGTCGGTTACTAATTATAATAAGTAATAGACAGTTCTTTCTTCTCTCTTTCTTGGCCGAAAACACATCAGTGACATCTTTGGTGTTGTAGATGTCATAGGTGACAATAGTCATTTTCCAATCGTCAGCTCGTTTGCCGGCTATTATAAAAATAAATTCTAATAATATTGCGGTTCCGTTCCTCTTTGGAAGATGAGTGATACCTCAGGTGTGTCTATCCATGGACAGCCATGACCCGTGACAAACAGCGGCGGTAAGTAACCATCAATTGGCCCTGTCGGCTATTTAAAAAAGATCCTATGGTTTAATGGTAAATCTTAAATCTTCTCCCAACTCTTTGACGTTGAACCCAATTACCACTTAGATCCTTTCACATATAAATAAAGTATTATTATGTTTTTTAAACAAGAAATAATGTTTTAAAGCTCCTCAATTTCAGTTCATTACAATGCAAAAAGCCCAATCAATTCGAGACTGTAAGTACATACCTTCAAATAAAAAAAAATTATTAATATAAGAAAATTATTGATCTCATAAATAAAGAAGTACGCTGAAGCTAATTTACTATATTAAAATATAGTTTATTTATTCTATTACACATAAATATCCTGCCAATTAAGTTATTAGTTAAATTTCTTTGCATAAGCCCTCCAACGATTGAGTGACAGCACATTACACCAAATCATAAGTTCACATTTTGTTAATATAATACATTTATTTTATGGTGCAATGTGGTGTCATTGTATGTATAACATTATAATATGTAGACGATTTTTAAATACAGGAGAAAAACAGAAGGACCACTTTTATTTATTTCTTATTTTTTTCCTTTCTGATGTAAGAAATCCAGGAAATTTTCGAAAATTTCAGTATGCGCGAAGGACTGTAAAAGCGTTTACTGATTTTTAATGGAAATTTATAATGGAAAATTATGTTATTAATGTTATTTTATTAATTGTAATTAACAACACATCAGACAATAATACCGTTGTTATTGGTTCTTGTGCCGAAACGGAATCCGGGATCAATTCCCGAGGAAAGCGATAAGTATGTATATTTTGGTCTCGAGTATTTGTAATATTTCAATGTTTATTGGGACAAAAATGTTTTGAATCAATATTAGAATAAGAAACCGAATAGTAACTAACTAAATCAAGCAACAGTTGTACGAGGAAATTCGTTGTAATTTAATCTCGCCCATAGAAGTATCTAAATTGCGTCTACTTAGAATTCTTTTCAAGTGAACTCATTTGAATCCGCCTGTAATAGGGGCGGTATACATCACTGCCTACTAAAATAACATAAAAGCGGTTTTTCTGCGGGCATCCTGTATTTATAAATTACTTCAGTTAATTTTATGTTGCCCTCAAACATAGGTGTAAATGAACAGTTTTGTAAATAAGCTATAACTGATACGTAATATAGAATAAAATTTATATCACGTCGCAATGTAAATATTTTTGATTACTGTAAATATATTAACTAATGAAGGATAAGTTTGTTAGTTAAATTACATAATTAAAGTATAGCTTTTTACCACTCGAGTGGTGATAAAAATGTTTTGCGTTACATTCCTAGGACGGAGTTTGTGGGGATTCGCTCGAGTGTGTTTAAGTTACGCTCGACCTCAATGTACTGATTAAAAAAGTATTTACTGACATTTCGTTTTGCATTCAGAATAGTATCCTTTTATAAAATAACGAGTAACCGCCCTCGCTTTGCTTCGGTTTTCTTATTTTTTTACACCTTGGGTTACATTATTGGAGTTTTATTAAGGATCCCTAATTTTTTTGAAAATATAATATAGGCTATGTCATCCGGCGATAGTGTAGCTTCGAAACAGTGAAAGAAATTTTCTAATCGGTTCAGTAGTTTCGGAGCCTATTTAATGCAAACAATCAAATTTTTTCTCTTTATAATATTAGTATAGATACGATACGATTTCTCATCAAAAAATGTCCTCAATTTTATTGCAAAAAATACAAAGGAAGTAAACCTGACCACAAAGCAAAGTGTAAATTTGGCAAAGTAGTCACGTAGTCCACTTCACATCGCCTTGTAAATCTAAAAATACATTTGCTAGGAGCAAAATCCATTTTCTTTATTATTCCGAACAGTTGTCGACGCCGTGTACCGGTGTACTATATCGGCACACCGACAAATCCCATTATTTACGTGAGCTGCTTTGCATAAACATGTTACCAAAGTTTGTTACAAAATCGTGGTAAACCAGAATTACCAGCCGGGTAATTATACGACAAATTGACGAATTGCGCACAAGATCTTAAGGAAAACCCGAGCGAATCCCGACAGAGTTTCATCGGTGTAATTATTAGGGAATAACGACAAATAAATTGAATTTATAATTAAAGTTCTATCGACTGTTCCCCTTTAAGATATTTAAATCTGATATCTTTCGTTGTAATGTCCGCGTCAACTAAATTTGCAGTACGTAATAAATAGTGTCTGTTCGCGTATACCGTCAACACCGCCAGCGCAATGGCGCCGGGAGAAAGAAAACATACATATCTGCGTGTAAATTTCTGGCCGACAGCATTTACGCCGTAAATTTAGTTAATGCGGATCCCACCTTCAACTGTTGAATTTTCAATTTCCTTGAATTCTTGTAAAGTAGACTTTACTGGAATATTAATATAGTACGGTAGCTGACTTATACCTAGCTATGTTCCTTAATATAATGCGTAGGACGATGTTATTAATGTAATTTGAGTAACGTAATTCTACGTCATGCGAGTGTTTTTACTCGTAACAAGGGCGTAACACTGAGTGGAGCCGGACGGTTTCTTTTTCCTTTTGTATTTTGTAAATACATTGTAACCAGACAGACGGGAGATAATAAATAAATATTTGGAAATGCTGTGTTTCATTGCTCAATTTTACTGTTTATTTTTATTTTCTTTCTACTATAACGCAAATGGAGGCTGACAGAAGGACAACGCACAACCTTGCACAACACTATAAAGGTACAACACTACAACGGTGAATACACCTAGTATGAGAATATAAAAATAAACTTTGTCCAACTTGAAACGTTTTAATCGACTCAATAAAATACAACTCTTGAAAAGTCATTCCATGAAGGGTTAAAGTGAGTATATCTCCAATTAGCTCTTGGCATTCAAATATTATCGTGGACTAAGTCATCCGTAAGACAACAATAACATTTGTTCAACCAAGATCATGGCATGATCGGTAGCTGAATAGATATTGCACTATTCATAGCATCGTCGCTCATTTAGACTGGCAGAAAATCTCTATTTGCCGAGGAATATTCAAATTGCATTGTTTCAATAAAGAAAACGACACCACACACTCACAGCCCCAAACTATGATGAAACCTACGGCCTCTTGCACTAAAAGTTCTTTCGTATAAGATATTTATGATATCTATGATAAGGATTACACAACTTCCTAAAAAAACGTCTTATCTCCAAAACACATGAATATCATAATATAAAACATCAGAGTAACATTTAAATAATAAATTATGTTTCAAAAAAGTAAACAGAACTCTGTTTCCAAAGTGTTTAGTACATCATCTTGGAAATTATTTTTACTTTCCATAATCTTGTTACTTTATCTGGGAAATTAAATTTCTGTGTTTGAAAGCTCTGAATAATAAATAATGTATATCATGCAATTGGTAACTCTATACTTTGTTATAAAATAAGAATAATAATACAAAACTAACTACGGTATAAGTCATACGTACACCTAAAGCTGGCCCTACGTGATAAAGTGTACTTGTCAAGTTTGCATTTTGACTTGATGCAGTTTGCGTGAGATAGCTATGGAGCCAAATAGCCATACCGTGGCCATACACCGTAAAGTTTACTGGATGCCGCTACAAGTCCGCTGCAAAGACAAGTATACTGTATCGTGTATTACTAGCATTAGAGACTTGCCCTATAGTGTCCTGACCAACGGATTAATGGCATCAGAAATCAGAATGTTGGAATAAGTTGTATTATAGATAATCATTGGGATCTGGTTTGATTCCCGTATGAAAATTTACGGTAAAGTTACAGTGAACACTTTTTACGGTTCAAAAGAACAATCGGAATCCTTACAGTTTCGTCATGTCCGAACGTCTGACCAAAGCATAACGCATAGATCCTTAGTGCTAGAAAGCTGTAATTTGGCATGAATATACGTATTTATTAATACAATACTTCAAAATCGTAGAATAAAACATTGAAAAATATTGTATTTTTTTCAAGTCCCATACAGATGGAGATGATATTTTTTTCATGTGTACCCCATAGTGCGGGATATTGTTGAAAATGTCTTTCAAAAATATTATGGGTCTGCTAATATCGTTTTTCAATTCAGGGGCCCGTTTGCGAAATATTCGGCTTTTAAGTGCTAATTTTGCTCAGAGTCAAGTGACTGCCTACCTGCCAGCTAAACGGTGAATAAATTCTCAATAATAGGTGATATATGATGAATATATATAGGTATATGATGAATTTAGAAGGAAAACTATCACGGCTAGGTTAGCTTAAGTAGTTGATGAGTAATAGTCGATAAACTTACACCTTCGGAACCCTACATTGCGAGTGGCCTGTCACGCACTTGGCTGGTTTAAATCAGCAAACGAACGAGCTGACGATCCACCTGATGGTAAGTAGCCACTGTCATCCATGGATATCGTTGCCAACTAATAAAAGTGAAAGAGAGAGAGAGAGAAAGAAAGAAAGTTTTTCTGTTGGCTCAAGAAAGAGGGTGGTAGCTACCCAGACAGGCTTCTCGGGAAGATGATAATACAATTAATAATACGCTTCCTTATTAGTCTTTAATGCTGTGCCCTAGGCTGTAATCGCTTTAAGATCCATCTCCCGGTAATACAATTTTGCACCATATAGCAACATGTGGTTTAATGTAAATTTTCAAAGTATTTACAATCCAATTAAAAAACTTTTATCACAATCGTATTCAACCTCATACGTGACTTCTGTGAAAAGATACCAGATCTCATTTTTATAGACAGAAAAAGGATTCTTGTGCTAAAAATTTCCCGATAAACGAGGACGAAGTAAACACTTTTTTCCTAGAAACCAAACGCCACTGTGACTCGTCGGCGCAGAATTTTTGTGATGATGACGCGTTTTTGCGAAAGAAAATTGTTTAGTGAAGATAGCTCAGGAGATAAGACTTGGTTCGCCAGAGATTTGCGGGGTCATTAACTTGCACTATCTATACGTGTTTATTGCCGTCGTTAGGCCGAATGTGTATGGAGGTTTACTTTGCACCGCAACTAAATTTAGGAAGGCTGAAGAATCAAAAAATTTACTTATTATAATATGTCTTCCCGCACCAATCTTCAAGTTGATAAATGTGATGCAGGTAAAGAGCAATGGCGCTAGGTGTGTTTCCTTTTGAATCAGTGGAATGATTACTACTTTATAAGACTTTAATTATTTTCTTTCTAAACTAAAACATAACATACAAATTGTTTTAATAGCTTGTGTGTAAATGGCTGTCTTTGAGAATGAATGAAACACAGTTATAAAATAAGTTGAAGCGACCACCGGTTTTCTCAATTGATGGTTGCAATAAAAACAGACTCTAAATTATAGATAAACAGAGTTTAAGTACAGTAATATCGAATGCAAAGTTCTTCATATACATAACATCAGCCTACAAAACAAGAGTTAGCGTGTAATCGCGGTGTCAGCTATCAAGTGCCGGACGGTAATTACGGAACTGTGGCAACGAGATGGGTGGATTGCGTGACTCCGCCGTACAGCAATGCTCGCAGGTTGTACCACTGTAAATAACTCAGTTACATTATGCTAGCGACACGCCTAGACAAAATTTTCCTAGGCTAAGTGTAGCTAATTAATTACCTATAGACATAGAAGTTTGCTGATTCCAATTTGTCATGTACACAATGTTGCAGTGGAAAAAATGACAATGTTTTTCAGATAACGACTCCTATTCTTTCAGACAGCTTTTGCAACTCTCAGACTGTACCCAAAACCTTTGTTACCCACCCTACCCAAACATGAGTCCTTCAATGTTTTTTTTTTTCACCAATTTAACTGTGCTTAATGCTCGACTGGGGAATGAGTGATGGAGAATAAATACAGTCATAAGCCACCGATACGGTTCAACAACGTACAATCAATGCTAATGATTCGCGTAGAAGGGCACTAGTCTTTTAGATTAGCTTCTCAAACAAAAATATGAATGAATAAATTAATGTGAATTCGAGGCTTTTTACAGTCAAAGTAAAATAAAGGTATTATTTAGATAGGATAAAGAAATAATAAAAACCCAACTGTGTATAAAAACTAAAAAGAAAAAATAAACCCAGTAGTTAAGAATGTTGATAAAAGTAACACTAAGCAACTAAACCATAGAAGGATTAACAGTCAGATACACACACTCGAGAAACACTCCTTCAGGCGCACTCGGGTAATAACATTCGTGGCATTCGTGCTTATTATTGAAATGTTTCAGAGAATAAATGAAATCATTACACTAAATGCGTAAAATTTAATCTAAAATTCGTCAACCAAGTCTTAATCCTTCTGATTGAAGCTTAAACCTAATTTGTTATATTTTTTTTCCATGAAAATGGATTAATGATAGTTTAGTTCCATAAGAAAACTTGAATGTGAGTTATATCTCATTTTGTATTTGCAGTTAAACAACAAACAAAGTCAGTTATTCTTTATCAAAATGTCCGGAACTACAACAAAATACAACCTTTACCGTACATCCAGTGGAAAATGAAAAGACATTTGGCGGCATCAAAGACAAGATATTCCATTCGTATTATATACTGGCCTTCAGTATCAAAACTATTAAAACTATAAATATGGAATTTGTCCTTTTGAAAACTTACAATATTGTATACAGTTAGGTTCCATTTAATCCTCCTAAGCGGACACATTATGTTTGTAACATATTTCTCGTATCCAATATGGAATATCTTGTAAGCACAAAGTTGGATCGTACTAAGCAATCGCCCACGGAATTCTGCTCCATTTTCTCTTTAAGCGTGACACACTAAAATTTTATGGATCCACTAAATTTCGCACTCGACTTTGCTTTAGAATTAGTTTTACTTTTTAGATCTTTTAAAGCGCTCAGTTAGCGAGTAGATAGTACGTTTGTTTATGTTGATAGTCTCACCGATAATCTCTCGGAAACCATGGCAGGTTTTTTCAATAGTTAGCTAAATTAAAATGAACGAATTAAACATATATTTTAGTTTATGATTGTAATAGGCATACTACATCAAAGAAAACTGATTTGATAGCTCTCTAGTTTTAATTGATTTTGATTACGCCATTTGCTGTGCGAAATTTCTAAATGATGTCAAATAGGATAAGTTGTTTGAAATAAATATTGTCTAAAACTACAATATTGGCTTACAGAGCTAAAGTTACAACACGAAGTTGTTGTCCTTCGCCACTTCAATGTTGACTTTCGAGGCTAACATAGATGATAGACGGACTTTTTATTTACTGGAACCGATTTATTTAGAAGACTTCTCGTAACAAGTGTCTACATAGATATTTGATATAAAAGTTGCTTCTTTACCAGTAATAGAACATTCCAGACTCAAAGCGCACTGCATCTCCATTTTATTAAATTTGTATCGACACAGCTTTTGACACACGTGCCGTAAATGTTTGGAACCGCTTATTCCACCAGAAGGTGGTTAAGATAAACGCTTTATATGAAGTTGTAAAAGTGAGGTGACTTTGCATAACACATTATGCTGATAGAAGCTTCTTTTGAAAGCTTTAGTTTTACAAGAAAAGTTGAAGAACTTTATGAAGTAAGAAACAAAAGCATGGAATAAATAAAATGGTGTTGATAACATTACATACGAACTTAAAATAAAAAAATGTTAAAAAGTGTGTGTTGGAAATTAAATTCTAAATAAAAGCAATAATTAACTATTGTTTAATGAAATTTTAATAAAATGCAAGTCAAATGTAATTCAGAATCAAAATCGACATAAAAATTTACTACAGCAATATCAACAACCAAAAATCCTTCGACTAAAAACGGAAAATTCCCATGCAAATTGCTCAAAGTAAATAAAAGAGGACGTCACAAATAAATATCAATCCCAAATACGATCCTTATGAAAATCACAAAAACCTTATTCGACAAAAGCAATATCACAAAAGCCTGTAATATGCGAGACGTTTACGAATATTTGAATAAACCGAATACTTAGGACTTTGAAGCATTTGATAAATAACTTAGGTCCTTGAAGGCAATGTCTTCATAAAGAACAAAATATTTTTCTGTCCTGAAGTATCGGGTACTGGTTATAAAAGAAGAACATACCTAACTAAACAATTTTATGCACATTACTAGCATTCTCCTTTATAGGATCAACCGTGAATTCTTAGATGTTACATTTACAGTATCGCAATCAGTAAAAAGCAAATTCTTTTCAACGGGGTTTTCAAAAGTTAGTGATGCCCCTAGTTCAAATTCAAAATTATTTATAAATTTAGGTATCACTAATACATCTATCGAAGTACATATTATTAGCTTCTACTGCTGCTACTGCTTGGTTTTATTGTAAACTTACATGGATAATGATTCACCTTTTATTATTATGCCTAGAGTGGTCAACGTCAACTCCTTTTGTTATTACATATAAAAAATTGCATTTGATGATTTGCTACAAGTATGCTTTTGTAAACTGCTTACAAAATAAAATGTTACAAATCTGGATTCCCAACCTAACAGAAGTTAACTCTTTCCATAACTAAACCTTAACAGTTCTCAACAGCTCTGACAGTTTAAGCATTATCTTTAAACGACTCACTACTTTCGAGACGAGTCGAGCGGCGATTATCGGACCATTAGCCGCTGATGTACTGAGGTTGATTTATGTACTGGACGACCATCGTCTTTTGTTTGTTGAGTCCTAGCACTCAAGTAATGAAACCATGCAGAGGGCAGTTTGTAAAGAAGCAATATTTCACTAATGCTATATTGTTTTTAATATAGGTTCGTCGTCGCAGCAAATATTTAGCAGAGGTTCGTATCACGCTCTCTGTATCTCTTTGCTCATGTATTTCTATCTTGGCTAAGAGCACATGTCAAGAAAGTAAATGGGTAATGGGTATAGTAGAATATGTAGTAGATAGTAGAATAGCTATATAGAGATATGAGCAGAAGTTAGGTACTAGTAGATGTTATTATAATATTAGGAAGATGGGAAGTAGTAATAGATAAAGTTTTCAAAGCTATAACCTATTACGTATTATAGCTATTACGTAAGTATAATAAAAAAAAACACTTGACTGCGTAAAAAAACTGAAAAGAAAAAACAATCCCAGTAGTTTAGAATAGTGGAAGAATAATAATTAATAGTCGAAAAGAACGAACAGAACAAAACGAAAATTTAAGACGAAAATTGACCATTCCCCTCCCCGTTATCTCCGTAACTACTGGGGCTATAATATTGAAAGAAATACAGAAAATAGTTATTTAATTTATAGGAAAACCTTTAAGAAGTCTACAGTCTTAAAGAAAACGACAAAAATAAATAAAATATAAAAATAACTGTAAATACATAATCACCTACGGAATCTTCTCCACGCGAGGTTGACTCTCACTTGTTTTTATTATAGAAGATCAGCAGTTAGAAATTGTTTATTTGAGTTCATTTTGTTTAAAATTTATCTTGCGAAAATTAAATCAGTTCGAATACAGATGGTTTGTCCACTGAGATGCTAAAATATTGTAGTTACATTACTAAAAAAATCTCAAAGAACCTGATAGTCTATATAAAATAGAAGCAAGATGAAAACGAATATCAGACCCACATAAACATTTTATTACATGGACGTAACGAAAAATAAGTGAATCCGTGTTTGGGATTTTGCGTACGTTCGGACACCATAAAGTTTATGACCACCATGAGAAGATATGTCGCAAACTTGTAACATTAAATGTTGACGTTCTTTGCCACTTTTGTATGGCCTATCCGAGCCGTAACAACAATATCAATAAATAATTTTCAGATTCATTCATATAGTTTAACGGTAACGATCCCAGTATATCCATCAATGGAAATAAATAATGGAAATAGTGGGATACACGCACGAATACTAGCAAGCAAACCAAATGATTTGAATTAGTCGATCTTAGTCGGTACTAAGTCGATATGTGAATAGAATAAAGAGCTTCATCTCGACGATATACATATAGTACTTATACATAGTTCGTTCTGAAGCGGAGCATCATCAGATTTATTAGGGTAAGTTTATATACCTTTCCCTATACGATGGTTGGTTACATAATAAATAAGATATAAGTACATAATAAACGTATAATTGCTGAGGCTCTCGAGCAAAAGCATGAGCAATTAAAATTATTTGCAAATGAGGATATCGATATAACTGAAATGCTGAACTAAATTAACTGAAACGACTTACATTATACATACATATAAAGTCAAACGCAGAGTAAGTCAGTGTGTGAAACGAGACAGCACTTTGCCAAGCGAACGTCATAAAGTTTTTATTGCCACTAATGGACATTTCACCGCGCCAACGTCTTACATCACAGCTAGAAGTTATTTGCAGTAACAAGTTGGGATCGTAAAAATAAGGATTATGGCTTGTTCAACTATGAAACAATGCGCAATGATGAATGAACAGATTTGTATGAGGCGGTTATGTTAATATTGCACATTTCATGACGTCTATTCCTTGAGATTGATGTATATCATAATTATGTATATAATTATGTTTAACTGTTATGTCTATTAAGTACTAGAAGGAACACAATATCTGCTTGAAAATAATATAATGAATTGTAAATAATACATAATGGTTCAACCCATAATGACCCACTACTGGGCACGGGTCTCCCCTCTTGAGTAGGCCTAGAGCATACTCGACCACGCTGCTCCATTGCGGATTGGCGGAGGCGTTAGTGGCCAACCCAAGTTTCAGAAGTTTTCAAACCGCCCGAGGGCCTCCGGTATGGCTTAACGACTGTTATCTTACGATTACAATCGAGACCAACGGGTTTACGTGCCCACCGAAGCACGGAAACGCTCAAGAATTTTTTGCCACTAGCGGTCACCCCTCCAACTACCGACCGCACTCGCTGTTGCTTAACTTTGTCGATCACTTAGGATCGATGCAAGCTATGCAACTATGAGCGTTTCAATAATTCATAATTGCATTTAATTGTTTCAACGCATTTCTAGCAGAAACAGTTGTCTAATTTTGTACTTAGGCTTGACAATTAAAATTAACACGAAACCGTAACATTATACAATTGTAGTCAGAACTTTTATACTTAGCTGGTGAATACGAAAATTCCAAGAAGTGTCCCAATACCCACGTATTCAGAGAAACCTAATCCAGCATGTTTGTGTATGTGACACAGTTTGCTTTTGCAATTATAGTGATAAATTAATTATTTTGTAAAAAAAATTATAATACCATTAGATCAGTATCTCCTTACCTGGAAAAGATTCATTAAGAAAGTTTTCGATATGAATTTAGGAGAAAAACGTCAAAGGGTATTCTCGGAGCGTTGAACGGTTATCGCAGAAAAGTTAAATTGATAAAATTTTAAAAAACTTATCTTTCACCTGGTAGGATGTCTAAGTGAAAAGAATAAGGCTAATTAGAATTTAGATAACAATAAGTAGCAAAAGACAAACTTAGCGAATAATATTAAAGAGACAAAATATCACATTCTATTGTAACTTTTTTAATTTTATTGACGTTTTCTTTTACTTAGAATAAGTTGATGTTTGACCAAAATCGCACGTAATAATAGTATGAATTTCCCCAGCCTAGTGGAAGTTAAAACATAGTAAACGTTTATTAAACTTGGTACTTATTATAAAGATTAAGTTAATGATAAATAAAATATTGAGGAGCAAATTAATTATTTTGTTTTTATATTATACGTATAACTTCAAGAATTCAATGCTGTACTTACCTTGGCAATCCAGGCACGCTGGAGCCTGTAAAGCCAAGTTCAAACAAAGAAAAGAGGACTGATGAACAATACTCCTGTGTTTTAGTATTATCCGCTACTGCTCAATACTTGAACTGGGTTCGCTAAATCTCCATTTTTCATAACTTTTAATCAAAATATTCCTTGTCTCTCAATTTCTTGAAGTTCCGTCCTGTTTATTATTATCAGAATACTTTCAGGAATTTTAAGGTTATACGATTTACACCTTCAAAATTTTTGAATCTTAACATTTACACAAATACCTATACCATCATAATTTATTATAAATCATGTTAATGCTTGACTACAATCCTACAATAATATCCCATAGCCCATGAACTAATCCCTTAAAATTCCACCCCAATAGCTTGGTAAACCTGTAGAATATTTTTTTAAATAGTTCATGTGCACTTGGCGGAGACTATCTTCGAGTGTATGAGATTGTGCAAATGAGGATAGTGTCCGCCTTGAGTACCATACACGCACTAGGTGGCCTCTTCGGGTTTTTACGTATTGGGCCTGTGTCCCCGCGCAAGCCTATCAAACCATTTACATCTATAAACTGTAAAACATGTTGTATACTACGTATATAAAAATTGATTTAATTAAGTTAAATATCTTATTAACCCCACAACATTCAATCAAGCATGTTGAACTTTTGTATTTCAGTTTGCAATAATATTTGGCTTCAATGTGTTTAAATTGTTTATCTTCAGGTGCTTATTAAATATGAATAAATACGGATATGAATGTATCAAATGTTAAATGGCTAATAAGAAGTCATGAGAAGGTTTGATTTATGGCTTCTTTGACTACGCTGATTTTGTGTGAGGGTTTTATTGACTTGCACGAGGTTTACATAGGTCCGTCTGGCTGTTCATCTACGAGTATACTATAGTGCTGCTATACAACACGATAACTCTCAAGACGCTAGTCAATACTGCGAAGTTCCAGCACTAATTGATGAAGTATTGCGTCTGAAAATAGGCCACCGACGAAATAACGACTAGAATCCGAAGTAAACTATCAAAACTTGACTTGACCCGTATGGCACAATGGTAACCATAATGGACTGCCATTCCAATGGTTCCTGGGTTCCATTCCCAGCGAGACTAAAATTTGAATGATAAGTTAAAAGGAGAGCATTCTCATCTGGGCATCCATAGCCAGTACTCTTAAAAAAACAATTGTGTCACAATGATTTTTGGACAAAAAATTTAATTAAAATATTTCAAGTATTTTACCCTATTTCCTAAAAAATCCTTATTGGGAATAATTTTCTGAAATTAATAAGTAACTTTACTTCCGTTTTACAAAAGAAAACCATTGGGCCATTTATGTTTGGATAAGGGCCAATCAGGAATCTTTTAAGATCCTTCGGGCCAATAGGTAGCATTGATTTGATTATAATTATGATACAACAGTTATAGTATAATATATCCATGACAACAAACTAGATGACGTAAGGGGACTGTCAAATGAATTATTTTTTTATAGAAAATTATTACAATCAGCCAGGAGTAATAGTGTTCTGTGATTATAATACATTAAAAACTTCATGGTGTTTGGGGACTGTCAAATGAATTTGAAACTTAAAAGATCGACATTACATACGCAATCGACTTTAATACGCCCGCATAGAGTCCATATTACTGTGAGTTTACTATAGACTAAATACAAATTAATTTTGTTTAATATCTCTTATTTCCTAATATTATCATTGACTAAAGTTAGTATGTGTAATTTATTAAGATAACATAATCAAATAAAGGTATTTTTATCAAGACACAAAAATGTTAAAGTCAGTACATTTCTCCATACTAAATGGGCATTCTCCTTTCTGTTCTCGATCTGCGTGTGAGTTCTCATTGTCTTCGTGTATTGTCCACACTATGTGGGGCTATGAGCGTGTAGCAATTATTAATTTATTTAAAACTGATTATATAATTATACTTCGATGTTGCATCCGGTATTAAATATGAGCCAAAACAGTCTAAAACGCAAGTTTTCATCGTTATTATAATATTATTTAACTTATTTATAAGTAATGCCACTAACGACGATGCGGCACACGAAAAACGAATGACGTTTTAGGGCTGGGTATATACAGTAGTGATGTGATGGCAACGACACAGACTAAATAACTGACACTTATTTTTGTTTTATTTTTATATACTCCAAATGTGTGACGATGCAGTGTCTCGAAGGACAACTACATGGTATTTAAATCTCTTCGGATGCAACATCTCGTATAATCCCGGTTGAAATTCACTTACAGGCAAGTTCTTTCAACCATACATTATGCTTAGATGTTTCCATGCTTCGCCACTTATTCACTTACTCATGTGTAAGTATAATGCAATAAAAGAATAAAAATCAAATCAATAATTTACGCCTTATATGACTGCAATTACTGGTATTCGGCGCGAGTTATAACGACTCTCATTAATTTTTCATTTCAAATTACAGCCGGGTTAATGGTTAAATTACATCATGTAATTTACATTACGTGCTTCTTAATGACGAATGTTTAATCCAACTTTTACTGTGAACGATGAATGGTATTCAAATTAAATCTCCATGATAGCCAATTGATTATGAAGTCATAGATTACAGGGGCAGCGGAAATAAATAATATATGTCTAATTTATGTTTGTCACCATCTGTTTAATATTGATATGGCGTCAACGTAGTCAATTTGTTTAGTAACGTCATTTTTTACGGACACTTGTGAAGACGATCTAACGATGTATTAATTATTATGAAGCCATCCCGTGGTTTAGAAGGTATGAGGTAATAAATAATATTACAAGTTACGCGTGAAAAACATAATCTTTCCTTGGTGCAATAAAAACTAATTAAATAAGATAGTAAGTAGGAAATTGGGTATTAGGAAGTAAGGTACCCAAAATGACGTAAGTACTGATGTTCAAATCATTCAGTTTAATAATAAAATCATTCCTATGAATGAATAAATATTAATTTATTCACTTTCACAAATTAACACAAAATTATTTCAAAATCCTATATGTAATGTTTACGTATAAATTTCCTCAGATACAACTGTCAAAGTCGACTTAAAATAAGCTTACGAACTTTGAAACATAACTCCTATAAAGTTGTATTTGCACTTGCACTATACGTAGGAACCTTCAATATTAATATACATCTTCGTAACTCTGTATATTCATAATAGCTTTACGCGAAGCTACCGTCGCGCCGCGGCGCCGCGCCGCCGCGCTGTGGTATCAAGTTGTGAAAACTTGGACAGCAAATTCCTTTCGTACTTCACTCTTGTCATCGTCAACTCAAACTGTGTATTAGTTTTAAAGTGTTATGTTGTACTTCTCGGAATCGTGCACGAAAATTGTTGTAACAAAGCTCTTCTCCAGTTGGTATGTTGGTGACAAGAAATAACAGTATTAACACCTCCCATTCATCCTTACCTTACATCATTATACTTACATTCACCCTTAGCATTAAATACTACCCGTGCGTGATAATATTAAATCTACATTATACCTCTGTACCTACGCGGCCAGCCGAAGGCCCTTGAAGGTACTCTGGGTCGGGATACGCGTTTTAAAGAAAGAATATTCCCGCCGATATATTGAAATGTGTGGTTCGGGAACAGTCGAAGCCAAATACAAGTGGGGTTTCCGTACCTTGATATTGGTCTTCCAGGAGACGCCTCTCCACTTCAGCCTTGTAGCACTCGAAGGTAGTTTTTCAACGTGCAAGTTGCGCTGGCGCCGGTGCACACCACTCACAATGCTTGTTGGAATCACAACTATTACACTTTAATTATGCTCCCACGGGATCCCGTATATTAAGGTTGGAAGGGAGTTCAGGGAGGCACTGATAATATGACGTATTTAAACGCTTTTATTTAGCTTCACTTCGGAGCATCAAAGCATCAAAGCATCAAAGCATCAAAGCATCAAATCTTGTAACGTTAATTTGAATGACTTCCCTTTAATGAAAATTGATGAAATTTGGCAGACATGTGTATTTCCGATGACAATACACGAAAATCATATTTTAAACTAATTTTCATTGTATATTTGTTGTTAAATTAAAAAAAACGATTTTCAGACTTTAGACGCATAATTCTCTATGTTCTATTTTACGTAGAGACTTGAAATTTTCACAACTTGTAGCTAATTTTAAGGTAAACGCGCCTATTACCGCCAGTTTAAGCCGACTTTGGATGAACTTCAGAAAATTAGATATATGTTGATATGCTAGAAAAGGTGTTTTAATTTATTCTTTAACATGATTAAATATCCTATGATATTCAGTACGTAAATTCAGTATTAAATCACACAATATTTAATAAATAATAATTGAATCTAAAATAGCGATTGCTTCTATTACCGACGCATGGATGATGTTTGTTTCTAATACCGTTTTTTATGTTTCTATTACCGACCACCGTTTGGAAGATACGAGGTAATAAAGAATATTACATACATACATAATATACTTAGATGATCACTTCGGTGATGGGTGGATAGGGCGAGGAGGACCTGTGCCATGGCCGGCGCGCTCCCCGGACCTCACACCGATGGATTTCTATTTGTGGGGGGAGGTTAAAAGTGTTGTGTATGCTACGAAGTATTCGAACAGAGACAAATTAAAATTAAGAATAGTGACTGCTTTTGATAAAGTTCGAAGTGAAAAGTTCTTGTGCTAAACCGCGTAAAGGACAATTTGTGCAAACGTGCTGAAATCTGCATCACTCGAGGAGGTGAGCATTTTGGACATCTGTTAAGGCTTGTGTAAATAATAAAATCAATACGTATAACTTCAATCATTGTAAATAAACCCCAATTTAATCATTGTTAATAGGTATGATTCCCCCGTGTGGTGCCGGGTCCACTTACTTCTTCCTGGGATGTCGTAAAAGGCGACTAATAGGATATTCCAGGAGACGGGCAGCAGCATCTCCCTGCGGACTAAGAATATCTACTGCGGTCACCAACACGCGCTGGCCAAGCGTGGTGACTACCGGCTACAACCCCCTTATGATAGCCACAACTAAGCCTCGGCCCCCAGTCCCCGGCAGCCCCGCTATTCCTAGTTACGGTAACGGCGGGGCAGGGGGTGCTAAGTATCGCCGGCAGAGATCGGGCTACCAATCTCAAAAACGACTTCTGCACCTGGTAACATATAACACCAGGACACTGAGCACCGACGACAAGGTGAAAGAGCTGGAAGAAGAGATAGACAAGTTAAACTGGAGTATTGTGGGTTTATCTGAAGTCCGAAGAGAGGGGGAGGACACGATAATACTCAAATCCGGAAACTTGTTCTATCACTGGGAGGGCGAACATCTGTCCCAAGGTGGTGTCGTTCACAAGTCCCTCGTCAACAACATTGTGCAAGTTGGGAGCGTGTCGTCCAGGGTAGCGTACCTTACACTCAGAATATCCAAACGGTATTTGTTGAAGGTTGTACAGGTATATGCGCCGACTTCGACACATCCTGACAATGAGGTTGAGGTTATGTATGAGGACATAAGCAGAGCCATACATACCTCTAAAGCTCATTTCAAGTTGTGATGGGGGGCTTCAACGCGAGACTGGGCATGCAAAGCGGCGCCGAGATGAAAGTGGATCCCTACACATTGGTCGACGGAACCACCGAGGACACTTACTGGCTAACTTTTTGGAGAAGGAAGGTCTCTTCATGATGAATTCCTTCTTCAGAAAGAAGCCGCAACGCAAGTGGACTTGGATAAGTCCTGATGGTTTCACGAAAAGCGAGATAGACTTCATTCTGGCAGACAAACGGCACATATTTAATGATGTCTCTGTGATCAGCAGGTTTAAAACCGGAAGCGATCACTGAATTGTAAGAGGCACATTAAATATCGACCTGAAGCTGGAACGGCCACGCCTGATTACGTCTACGCATCGCCCAACACCTATCCAAATCCAGGGATCCGAAAACTTTTAACTTGAGCTGCAAAACCGTTTTGCGTACCTAGAATCGTGCACGTCAGTGGACGAGTATAACACCAGGATGGTAACAACTGTCCACGAGGTAGGGTCGAAGTATTTCAAGACCCACCCTAGTGGTAGATCTCAGGTTCTCTCAGAACAAACTCTCGGTCTTATGAGGGATCGAAGAGAACTATGTGTGCAGTCTCCAACCTCTATGAGGGAATACCGACGGCTCAATGAACAGATCTACAAGTGCAGGCGACGCAATTTGCGAAAACACAACGCAAATTGTGTAAAAAGCACTATTGAGCGAAACCAGGGCTCAAAAGTGTTCGCCAGGGATCTGTCTATTGAACAAAGTCAGCTTACGAGGTGGAAGACCGAGTCCAGCACCATGGTTTCGTTGAACCCCGAAGTTCTGAGGGAGACTGAGAGATACTACGGATGGTTGTATGCCTCCTCTCAAGCTCCACCTCCTCGCGAGGAGAGCGACAAGCGAGCTAAACCGAAGATATCCCGGACGTCAGCCTGTATGAGATTAGAGAGGCTCTCAAACAGCTTAAAAACAACAAGGCACCGGGAGATGACGGAATCACAACCGAGCTTCTGAGAGCTGGAGGGAAACCCTTTCTAGTGGCGCTCAAAAAACTGTTCGATTCCGTCATCAACCGGAACTACCCCGGAAGCGTGGAGCAGAAATGTGGTGACGCTGTTTTTCAAGAAGGGCGATAATGCCCTTTTGAACAACTACAGGCCCATTGCACTTCTGAGCCACGTTTATAAGCTGTTTTCGAGGGTCCTCACAAATCACATTGCACGCAGGCTTGACGACTTCCAGCCACCCGAACAAGCAGGATTCCGAAAAGGCTACAATATCACCATAGGCCATATACACACACTGCGGCAGATTATACAAAAGACCGAGGAGTATAATTTGCCGTTATGTGTTGCCTATGTGAACTACGAGAAAGCCTTTCATTCTATTGAGACCTGGGCGGTACTAAATTCTCTCCAGCGGTGCTGGATCGACTACCGGTATATCGAGGTGTTGAAATGTTTGTACTCATCTGCCACCATGTCCGTCCGAGTAAATGACACAGCAACGAGCCCCATCCAATTGCAGAGAGGTGTCAGACAAGGGGATGTCATATCTCCAAAACTGTTCAACGCTGCGTTGGAAGACGTGTTCAAGCTGATGGAGTGGAAACGACGTGGCATTAACATCAACGGCGAATACATCACACACCTGCGATATGCCGACGATATAGTCATCCTAGCGGGTTCCCTGGAAGAACTTGGTACAATGCTTGGGGACTTGAACAGCGCCTCACAACGGGTGGGTCTTAGGATGAACACGGACAAGACGAAAATCATGTCGAATGTCAATGTCACACCCGTACCGGTTGTTGTTGATGGCGCTGCTCTCGAAGTTGTAGACGAATACAATTACCTGGGACAAGTGATCCAGATGGGTAAGTCCAACTTCGAGAAAGAAGTCACTCGTAGAATCCAACTCGGATGGGCTGCGTTCGGGAAACTGCGTCATATCTTGTCGCCCAAAACACTACCTCAGTGCCTGAAGTCGAAGGTATTCGAGCATTGTGTGTTGCCAGTGATGACATACGGATCCAAGACGTGGTGCTTTACTATTGGCCTAATCCACAAGCTCAAAGTAGCGCAGCGGGCTATGGAGAGGGCTATGCTCGGTATTTCTCTACGTGATCGCATCAGAAATGAGGAGATCCGTAGACGAATAAGGGTAACCGACATAGCTCAAAGAATTAGCCGGCTAAAGTGGAAATGGGCTGGCCACATAGTGCGAAGAACCGATTACAATAAGAGATTTTTATAAATAAGACCGTATGGGTCGGTAATAGAATTAAGTATGAAGATTACTTTATTCTATTAGCGACAGCAAAAATAAACAATAACTGGCTAAAATTTCTGCTTTAATGCAAACGTGTTTTGATGGATGTCATTGCTATGATTATTTTTCGGTATCAAAAAGTTTCTTAATTTTGATATGAGATATTATTTAAAATACATTGCCATACATTACTAAAAATTATTGCTTACGTCGAATCTTGTTTAAAAGAAAGTCTATGAGACAAAATGTATGGCGTTAATTGATCAAATTATGTAATATACTCTTAAGAATCAAACAAGTTAAAAGAAACATCGAAAATAACATATTAAAAGAAATAAAATCTAAAATACTAACTGTTGTAAAACATCTAACAACGCCACGAGGCGGTATTAGAAGCAACTTATGAATATTAGGTTTCTATTACCGCTTTAAGGTAAAATTCGAATTAAACCACAAAAAATAGTCAGAACGGTAATATTAGATGTGAATCTAGAAAACCAATATATTATTTATTATATTTACACATTTGCATGCCGGTATACACATTTTATTTAAGTTAATTTATCTTAAATAATAATTATGTTAACTTACGTAGCCGGGAGCGCAACACTATGAGACGGGCGTCCGTGTCGGGCGCGTCTCAGTTATTATCCAATTATTCTGTTTGCTGATTATTTACGCACACAAACTTTATTATTTTTGTTTCTCAATATACATACCTAAAATATTTTTAGGCTACAACTTTCATGAAATGTATAGTATGCCTTAAAATAGTGATTAAAAAAACTGTCGGTATTGGATGCAGATTTTGGGGTGGCGTTATTGGGCGCGTTTACGTTATAAACTAAACATTGAAATAAAAGCGTTTAAAAAAAAAAATTTTTTTAGGATTCAACTTATTTAGATTAGTTTAACGTTTTCAAGTATAGACGAATATGTTTCTTAGCCGCGCGCCGCCATCATTCCTTTTCTCAATCGCGTGAGGTTCTTCGTAGTTGGTCGGCTGTTCGGTCGTTGTCGGGTCGACCGAGTCTTGATATTGGCTAATCCGCGAACCACGATCAATCGGCGGGAGATTTGAATTTGGAATAAGTTATAATTTGCGAATAGCGAACAACCTCTTTATGGCAATAAATGTACAGTACGAATAATCAGTTCGTTACGATACAGTGTAAAACGTGGTCTATATTCCCGCAATGACGTTAAGTTTTTTCCACAAATTAACGCGGGTGAAACTGTGAGACACAGCTAGTATGATATAAGCTTCTTAACACTAGAAAGACGGACAGGGGTCAAATGACCCATTTTGAAATTTCAGCGCCGATTATTCTGGTGCTTTTTCAAATAATGACTTAATATTTCTTGACTTTTAATAAAATACGGTTAGTTAACATATTGTAAGGTATGAACAGAATAGGAGTTGTGGGAATGTAAATAAACAAACATCTACCTATAAAGACGGCTGGGGTCGTATGACCCATAAGCAGCGTTGATTTTTGTAAATAACGGTAGATCGGTATATTTTGATTATATTATAAGTAAATGTTATTGTACTGGTCTATGCCTCGCCAATTTGATTAGTTTCAATGCCCTGGTCAATGTCTTGAAGTAAAAATTACTATTTTTCCGTTTTCTTCGAGAACAACTTCCACATAAGAAGTGTTACGATATTTACAATATTTACCAGAAGATCAATGAAATAATAAATAAAATATAATAATATTACAATAAAATAATATATAAAATCAGACGTGACATCCTCCCTGCATGCAAAATCTGAATTTAGACATGATACATCAAACTAAATTTCTGAAAGCCGAAAATAATCAATGGTCGTTGACAGTTTATGAAACAAAAACAAAAATAACTAAAAACGTATTGTTACTCAGTAATACAGTACACATAGATGCTAGTAACTTAACAAAAAACCTGATACAGTCAAATTTTACAATTCTAGAATACTAAGTCAATGTGTAGTGTCGATGTTAGCCAAATTGCTAGAAGATGCAGTGTCTAATAAAGTTCTAGACGATGGCGTGTACAGGTTGTTTACAATATATTAGATTTAGCAATAAAATAAATCGACGTGTTATATATCAAGAAACTACGAATAAAAAAGTACGTAGAACTGTTATTTAGCTGCCACTCAGTTAGTAATTATTCCGAAAATTTACTGCAGATACCACCCTCACAACAGCAGTATTTTGCTGCTATCTCCAACTGCAGGTGAACCAAGAAAAAGAAGACATTACTACCGACCACATTACAATAATAAAATTAATAGAGAATGTGACTTTTCTAAAAAACGTTTGTGTCGAAGTTATAATCAGTCAAAATATTATTTTGTGGATTATTGTTAATTAGCTTGTGGTAACTGCAATTAAGTAATGAAAAATACATAAAGTAATAACACATAAATAATTTTATTTTACTTTTATTCAAAATAATTTATATTTGTCAAAAAAATTAAACAGATACCATAGCCAATAGTATTGGGGTCAAAAGACCCCTAGCCGTCTTTCGTGATGAGCCGAAATTTCAGTCTTTCTAGTGTTAAACTCATGACAATGCAATGACATGCTCATTCAAAGGAGCCAGAAGAGGTTCCATACATCTTCGGCAATAATTGCTTAAGCCTGCTTAAACATTGTAATCGTTATACAATTATTCTAATACCGAACTGGTACAACTATATGATAACATTGTATCTCCGAATTTATTGAGACGTTAAACGATTGCTTTAATAAAATGTTTGTCTAGTATTGTATATTTTACTGAACAACGCATTTAGTTTATATTGCGCGTGTTTACATGTAACATGGTACTTGGTCAAGAACTGACACATATAATAAAACTATAATCAATGTAAATAAAGGATACAAAAGCAATAGCGCAACATTTTTAGAATTTTTATCCATTTTCCTATATAAAATGCGAAAGGCGAAGGGAAACCAGAGTTGTAGCAGTGATAGGCTAGCGGTCAGAACGTTGGTCTCACGAACGAAGGGGCCTGAGTTCAAATCCTAGCACGCACCTCTAATTTTCAAATATTATGTGCTTATTATAAGTTAATTATCACTTGCTTCGGTGAAGGAAAACATCGTGAGGAAACCTGCACATCGAAAAGTTCTCCATAAAGTTCTCAAAAGTGTGTGAAGTCTACCAATCCGCACTTGTCCAGCGTAGTAGACTATGGCCTGTACCCCTCACATTGTTAGAGGGACCCCGAGCCCAGCAGTGGGACAATTATGGGTTGCTTTGCTGTATAATATATTATCTCATTCATTCAGTCAACGTGCAGTCAATATACATTAATACCATACAGATGAACATACATACAACAATATAAATTTAAAATTAAGCAGTCAGTCTTTTTGTTGTCTATCTTAGAAATGGATTAACCGATTTGGATGCAGAATTCACTGATGGGTGAATTTCCCAAGTGCATTTTTGAGACGGCGAGGTTGAAAATTAATGTGTGGAGGTAAACTACAATTATGCATAATTTTATATAGGTAGTTTAAGTAGTGATCTACATGATAGTGAAGTATTCAGAGGTATTTAATACATAGATTCTTAATAAAAAAATATCTAAGACCTAAAATCTAATTCCGGTGTACTGTCCAAACTGCGTTTATTTACATATTTTATTAATTTAATTTTTTTTGGTAAATAAATTTCATTGAAAGGGAATGTTTTTTAGAAATACATTAAATAACACAACTAATATATATTTATGGAGTAATTTAAGATTAAACAACAGCTCTTAAAACATCTTTTAAAAATGTCCTACAAAAAAAAGCAATTCCGGTGGTGCATTTTGTATACTTCATTACTTGTTACTTCACGATTTGGAAGACACCTTACTGGCTCTCCCCGCACCGTTCAGTTGTGCTCTTGCAAACTGCGTGTTAGGATGACCGACTAGTTGCGTAATTTTCCTGTCAAACACGTAAGTTCTAACTGCGGTGGCGCAGGAATACAAAATCATCCAATTCCGATGTCATGTATATTAGTAAAAGTACAAAGCAGATTATCTAGAAATTTTATGGAGGGTTCCATTAACGGTTTTCAGCTACAGTTGTGAAATAAAAGTTAACCTGTGACTAAAAGTTTTCTTTAAAATTCAAGTTTTGTCTCTGATTCTAAGTCCGGTGGCGCAATCTCGGTGGCTCCGGTGGCAAATCAAAGCGTATAGGGAAGTATAGGCCATAGAAATACAAGCGTGTCTCCATCTATCCATCAGCCCTTGGAGGTCCACTGTTGGACATAGGTTTCCCCTAACTTGCACCACTCTGACCGGTCCTGAGCCTTCTGAATCCAGCGGATGCCCGCTGTCTTCTTCAGGTCGTCAGTCCACCTGGTCGGGGGGCGTCCTATCATCCTATGCTCCTTTTTCCGAGACGTGGGCGCCATTCGAGGACCTTTCTTACCCAACGGTTATCGGCCCTTAGCACTATGTGGCCCGCCCATTGCCACTTCAGCCGGCTAATTCTTCGAGCTATGTCGGTTACCCTTGTTCGTCTACGGATCTCCTCATTTCTGATGCGATCATGTAGAGAATTACCAAGCATAGCCTTCTCCATAGCCCGCTGCGCTTCTCTGAGGTTGTGGATTAGGCCAATAGTAAAACACCACGTCTCGGATTCGTATGTGATCACCGGCAACACAAACTGCTCGAACACCTTAAACTTCTGGCACTGAGGTAGTGTTTTGGACGACAATGTATGACGGAGTTTCCCGAACGCAGCTCATCCGAGTTGGATTCTACAAGTGACTTCTTTCTCGAAGTTGGACTTACCCATCTGGATCACTTGTCCCAGGTAATTGTATTTGTCTAGAACTTCGAGAGCAACGCCGTCAACAACAACCGATACGGGTGTGACATGGACATTCGACATGATTTAAGACCCACCCGTTGTGAGGCGCTGTTCAAGTCCCCCGAGCATTGTTCCAAGTTCTTCCAGGGAACCCGCCAGGATGACTATATCATCGGTATACCGTAGGTGTGTGATGCATTCGCCATTGATGTTAATGCCATGTTGTTTCCACTCCATCAGCTTGAACACGTCTACCAACAAAGCGGTGAATAGTTTTGGGGATATGACATCCTTGTCTGACACTTCTCTGCAGTTGGATGGGGTTCGTTGCTGTGTCGTGTACTCTGACGGACATGATGGCGGATGAGTACAAACCGGTAGTCGATCCGCCACCGCTGGAGAGAATCTAGTACCACCCAGATCTCGATAGAATCAAAGGCCTTCTCATAGTCCACATAGGCTATACATAACGGCAAGTTATAGTCCTCGGTCTTTTGTATAATCTGCCGCAATGTGTGTATATGTTCTATGGTGCTGTAGCCTTTTCGGAATCCTGCTTGTTCGGGAGGCTGGAAGTCGTCAAGCCTGCGTGCAATGCGATTTGTGAGGACCCTCGAAAACAGCTTATAAACGTGGCTCAGAAGTGCAATGGGCCTGTCTAATTACCGCTAAAAGGAGTCCGTTCATCTAGACTCCTATTCTTCAAAATGTACATAATATCTTTAAAGTATTGAATGATTCTGCCTTTATGATTTCTCATGGGCGTAAATCAATTTCGGTGGATCAAATTCTAATTACAGTGGTCCTAATTTCGGTGGCATTTGATAGTGTAATTTGATAATATCTCCGAAACAAATAATTTTTTTTTCAATCTCTACTATATGACTAATTATCACTACTATGTACATATCATTTATGCCAAATAAAGTGTATTAGAAACATCAAGTTTAAATTTAATCAATTTCGGTGGCTTGGATTTTTATTCCGGTGGTCCTTTAATAATTTCGGTGGCATTTGATAATTTCAAATGGAAATATCTCATGAACTAATCATTTTTTTTCGATCTCTAGTATATGATTAATTAGTACAACTCTTTATCTATTATTTAGGCCAAAAAAAAATATCAGAAACAGCAAATTTAAATTCGCCACTGTAATTAGGCAAAATTCGAGTTTGTTGAAATTCACCCTGATGTGTTGGTTACTCCAACTCTTGGGGTAACATTTTAATGTTATCATACTAATGTAACATATCCATTTTATGAATTCTGTTTTAACTTTACACCAACTGTGACTTATGCCAGGAATGGTTACAATTAAGCAAGTAAACCGCCAAATATTCTTAACAGCAAAAATTGCAAGTGATCTAAACGGAGCACAAAGACAATAAAGCTTCACACGCATAAATATTTAATAGCATTGTTTTTATAGCGAGAAGTGTCGATAAAGGAATTATGATTGCTGTATTACGACTCTGATATTGTATATAACGCTCAACCCTCTACGTGCTAGAGCCGTTTTTCCTTTACATTTATTGCCGATCGCGAGGAGTTACGGAAAGTGGATGACACTTGTTATTGGCTTTTAAATGTTTTATTAGATTTGTCGTGTAATTCTTTTGAGATTTTCATCTCTTACATAACATAGAAGGTTAATTTTATTATCATCAGATATTTTTGATGTATTGTATATTTGCTGCAGCTGGTAACCGTGATGTGGGGGAAAAAGTTACATAACAATATCAATGGCTAATGGCACAGATCAAATTATAAAGTAGATTCTATTAAATAATACCTAATCAATGATAATGTCAGCTCCTATAACTATATTAAGTAGGTATGCATAAAATACAAAATTACAGTCAGCAGCTTAAGCAATCCCAGACAATAAAGAAGTTTGTTGTACAACATATTCCGTTGGAATCCCACTCCTGGGACCTGTTAATAGCAGAACACATCTACTTAGTCCCCGTTTTCAAATTTAGATTCCTAAACTTTATAGTTATAGTTTAAAATCAGTTGCAAGTCATTTTGATGAACGATTTTCAGAGAAAAACAAATTGAGACTTAAAACAGGTACAAACGGTTAAGTTTCAAATGAAAATTGTTCGTGTATGTACCTCAAAGGTACAATTTAAAACTTGTTCAGAAATGCTTGCGAGAAAGCTTTCTTGGCAAAGTTTTGTGCTTATACGGTTTATTTTTAAATTGTGATTTATTCCAGCAACGCATACGTGAACCTTGATGTATGCAGTGTCGTTGCTTTCATAGTAAACCTGTATGAATGTTCTTAAAATACACTCTCGAAGTAAACCTCATCTCAATATAGCAACGGATGTTTACGTAAAGTACTATGTACTGAAATGTACTATGTTCGTCTTCATCCGCTTTGCTTTCTTATATTTTGTTTAACTATATTGTTTATGTAAGTGTAAATGTTTAAAAAATGTGTAAAAATATTCCAAATTTAGAACTATACCTATTCATAAAAAAGCTAAATGAATATGGCAACAATATAATATCTTATTTCTTAGCTTTTTAATTTGTTACAAGTTATGTTTTGACACGAGCCCTGAGTTCAAGTCATCAAGGCTGCAACCCATTAATGGCCCACTACTGGGCACGGGTCTCTCTTCTTGAGGAGGCCAAGTCAATGCTACCCAAAAATCATGCTATATTTCGTTCCGAACACTACAACTGTACAAAGGAAATCGGTGGGCCCCACAACATAAATCCTAAAATACGTTATGTATGGAAATATCTGAATGAAAGACTAGCGACTTACCTGTGCGCTCCAACTCTAATAGGTATGCTGAACTCCTTCAGCTTCACTTGTCAGTCTGTATAGTCTAGGGATTTGTGATCTTCAGGGGGTGGAAACTAATATATCACAATTATAAAAGGATGAAAGGATAAAAGGATACATTTGTTCCATCGCTTTACCTACAATCAATGCACACATCAAGCGGTAGGCAGCACCGGTGTCATCACTGCAGCCGAGTCTACCGCTTCACTCAGATATGCTCCCTTCTGTATTAACTTTCCACTACTAATTATTGATAATCCGCATCAAACGATGTAAAAGGATCGAATATTTGTCGACCAATTTTTCCGTACGTACTTTTCTCTATGATAAATTTTGCTTGATTCCTATTTGTTTTGAATATAAGACGAGAAGACCGCCGCGAGTTACATGCCGGTTGATTTTTATACCGGCTCTACACACTTGGTGTTTGTCGCAAACACCAAACACAGCAAGCAACGCCACAAATACCGATCACAATCACCCATTCAAACAGCGCATCCTCTTATTCCGAATAACCGTAATGTCCTTTTGTAAGAGATTTGACTATTTTATGTTATTAATGTGCATTTTTATGACGTCTTTTTATGAAATTTGGCACGCACCTGCGTGCCACACAAGATAGACTATAATCTAAAATAACATATAGCGCTTATTAACTCGGAAAACGCGCAGAAAGCCATGGGCAGAGCGTTTGTCCACAATATTGAAAGTAATCCAAGATTTTATTTAAACTTAGCTCATCCTGTACTGAACTCATTTTAGTATAATACGAGTACTCACGATATTTATTTTTGGAACGAAGTTCCTTATCGCGCGTTGTGAAAGGGGGCTAGACGGAAAAGATTCTTACGAAAAGTTGTCACGACACTTTTTGAAGTGATTCAGTAATATGAAACTAGATGGCGCTGTACAACTTTCTGAATCACGCTAATACTTTTTGAAGTGATTGTGACATATTGCTGAATCACACTGCTGAGCGCGTAAAACAATACTTAAATCGAAAGGAACTTCGTTCCATCCGGGTGTCCCTTGACACCTTTTATTCACTCCAATATTTCGACCCAGTTGCATGACTCGTTGCCACGGATGAACTGCGGTGGCGCGCAGAAACTTTTGACGGATGACAGGTGATTTTACATTAGTACATAAGTCTATCAACTTTCCCTATAGTTCGTTTTTGCGTTTTGTTAATCATATTACGAAACACTACACTAACCACATTTTACTGCACAACACTTTGCACTTTTTGGGAGTTTCAAACACTAACCACTGGATACCATGTTATGCGCTAATTTGAATCCATCTTCCCTATTGAAGTTTATGGGGTATTTTTTAATCTCTGTGGCGTCTCGTACTAGCCGTGGGATATAATGGCGTTTCGTGGAGATTACCTGCGGGCTGTGAATCTTAGTCCAGTGATTAGGCCCCGATTCAAACAGGTATTCTGCTACAGCTGGTTTCTTCCGTTCATATTTCTTGACCGCTGTGATGAGTTCTGTTCTACGCAGCTGCGTTAAGGACCATTTTGTCTTCCCAATGCAACGACTACCACAGCTGCAGTTGACCTTGTATTATACATCCCTGGGCACTGAAAGGGTATCCTGTCTTTGGGTGAACGTAAAAAGGCTGCAACTTTCTTACATGGCGTGAAAAAAGTTATTATATTTTATTTTATATTTAATATCCTACCAATTTTATCAGTAACGCCTTTAATTTGGCGGCAATCAGCATTTCTTCCTGTACTTACTCGTATTATAGCAAAATATTGAAAGTTTTGATTTATTCACAAAGTTATATTTTCTTAGATATGTAAGACAGAAATATAAAAACATTCGTCATTGCAGCGTCATAAATCCGACCTTTTTATTGCTCAATATCATCTTGATGTTATTCCTCCGACGCCATTTCATCCCATTCCGATTCACTAACATCATTAGGCGCTAAATCTTTTATAGATTCTATCTCATCTGTATTCTCGGTGGGTGCCTGGACCATATCTCCGTGGCGCAAATCTTTACGACAGCTCAATAAGTCATTATTCCAATTATTGCTGCTACATGCCCGTGATATCGGCAGTTTATGGCCATGATTTGATTGAATTGAGCTTACACTGCGGAATAATTTCCATGTCCGCAGTAAAAAAGGTTTATTGCGATCCAGTTCTGTCTTTCCGGGTCCTCGATTGATGCTTGTGGAGGGAAAATTCTACGCGGGGAATGGATTTTAAATGTGCACGCGATGTTTTATTTATACTATTGACTGTAACATTGATTATTTTTGCTGATATCTTTTGTCTTGCTCAAACGTTTGTCATGTTGTTTTCTGATATTTATGTTGTTTTGCCTATTTATTTGTTGAGTGAGATACACAGATGTGAAACCGAGTTTACTGTAAGGTATAAAATGTGATGTTATTTGGTACAATCACACCTGTGTCCCAAAAAAGGTAACTGTTATGTTTTGTCGCCATAGGCAACTTTGTATGTTTATAAACAGTTAATTCTTATGGTTTGGATATCGATGATCGGCAAATTTCATAAAACATACTATTACAAATGTAAAATTACTGCAACAGTTTTAACCTACGATACAATTTACCGAGACAATACCAATATGTTACATATAGACACTTTCCAGCCAAAAATTGTATGTAAAATATCGGACTTTTCGAAAGACAAAGAAAACCAGAGCTCGCAAGAATACTAATAATCGTAGCAAATGTAATAGCTAGAATTATCTCCATGCCAGTGCATAAAACCGCACTAGATCCACTTTATGATGGCAAACGTTAGTTTTACCTCTAAATAGTTGGTTTTACTACGAGCTAGTTCCACGTGCCATTTTCGAATTTCAGAAGCAGTTAATGAAGTTTGCGCTCCTCGCTGCAAATGTTAATAAATTGCAGTCGACGGGACGATGACGGAACGAGTGATCTTCTTATTTTCGTGGTTCATGTAGCTGCAAAATGTTGCTGTAGTGTGTTATAGTGAACTAGACAGTGTAATGTAGTGTTTGTGCTACCGGTAAAGACACATGAATAAAGTGACTTCCCCTTAAATAGAGACAATAAGAAAAGTGTTACTGGACATATTCTTATATAAATTTAGTTTATTAGTTTAAGTTAAATGAATATTACTTATTAGTCTTGTAGGCTAGATTGTAATATAAGCGGGGACAAATATGTGTCCTACAAAAGGAAAAAAAAAGTAGCTGCAAAAAAATAAGATTTTTTATTTGAAACTTTGTTAGTGGAGAGAAATGAATTAAAGATTAAATGCAAACTAAAAGATGTAGGTGATAAGAAATATTTTACACTTGCATTCATATACATCATTTAAAAATGGCACTATTATTAAATTAATTACTTTTGTTGATATAATTTATACCAACATTAATAATAATTAAGTAGTACTATCTAATATATTTCTATCCCACCTAAAACATAAATGTAAAAAAGGAGAGCCAAGTTCAATACAAAAATTATGCTTGGCTGTGGGCTTCGCCGCAAAAAGAATGGAGATCTAAATGAGTGCCAAGTTCTATGCAAAATCTGAATATGTATTTAAAGGAACAAAATAACATTATGAACAAGTATTAAACTCTATTTGTTTGCTTTATTGGATACCTATAACAATTGCTGTTATTTAAAAAAGTGAGATCTTAAAGTAGGTTAGATTTGACTTGGCAAGTTTTAATTACATCAGTCATTTTATAAAGTTATTCAACATTTTAATTCTGATAAAAACTGGCCAAGTCAAATCTAACCTACTTTAAGATCTCACTTTTTCAAATAACAGCAATTGTTATAAGTATCCAATAAAGCAAAGAAATAGATATTCCATGCGCTAAAGTATGCCATATTGAGCCCCGCGTGCACAGAGGCCTTAGTGCGAGTTTTACGTGACATAACGGGCTCACAATGTAAATGCGAGTTGGCTAAGATTTGTATGGGACTGAAGCATTTCTTTTCACTGCCGCTAGATGGCTCTGCTTCGGTACCTTACAAATGTATGGGGACACCACTTATTTTTCGACTTTTTTTAATTTTTTGATTTTTTCCTAAGCTTACACACAATTACCGAGCTGGATTCCAAATTTCATCCTTCTAGGTTATCTGGAAGTATGTTAGATTTAGGTACTATATGTCAGTCAGTCAGTCAGTACTAAAATTTACGACTTTTTGACCTTCATATCTTTATAACCGTTTGAGCTAGCTGCATGAAATTTGGTCTTCTACATGTTCTTATGGATATAATTAAACACAAGTAGTTTTATGTGTTTACGTTAAATAGGTTTTGAGTTATAAAAGTGTCAAAAGTGGCACCAAGTGGTTCGTGTAATATTACACTCGGCGCTGGCTAGCCAGTTCCTTTGCTTGAACTTGGCTTGACACGCTGCCGCGTGTCTAGATAATGCAAGATTTTCTTACGGCGAGTTAGAGACAAATAAGCTCATAATACATTTTATTCCTCTGATCATCGAACAGCATAGAGTTCGATACAACTACGCCATATCTGCACAATCAAACTGCAACTTGAGAGAAATTAAACATGTAGTCATACGTTATGTATGTTCTACGTACTAAGCAGTATGAAACAAGATGGGAAGAAGATTATGTTGTAGTATGCTTTCAACTTGAGAACTATGATACAATTATAAAGCATATATTGTTTTTTTGTACAGTGTCATAACGCGTCATGGTTTCCAAAAACATCATGAATTAAAAATATTTGAACTGCATCAACCATTCTCGAATTTAAAATCGTAAAACTCTCATGATATTTCTTTCGGTGAAAGCATTTTATGTGGGTACTTATTACGGTTTAGTCAACGGGACTGACGGCTATTGGACTTACCAAGAGTTTTAATTAAATGAATATCGCAATGCGGTAGGAAAACTACAGATAGATAATAATATCTGACTAAAGATGACGCAGTAATCACCATCTACCATCATTTTATGGTAGAAAACTAATCCTGTGTGAAACTTATAAGCTAATAAAAATTAGAAAATATTAAGTAGCTTATTTTATTATATTTTTTTCTCAATATAGATGAGATAAGACATTTTTTAATCTTTACAATTACAAGAAAGCAATGTCGTTGAATTTCTTCGTATTTCGCAACCTGAAAAAGATGTTAATGTAAAATAGTTTGAAAAAAATAATCACATTTCATCCAACAACTAATTATATCCTGTGGTATAATGGGGTTCCCGTAAACAAATCAACGTTATTTGTAGTTCATGTTCATAACTCAAAGACACGAATACATTTGACCAAACGCTTCACAAGAAAAAGGTAGACAATGTAATCGACGTTTCCTTTCAATCGTAAAGAGCAGCGCCAATCTTAGCGCTGTTGTGTTACCGCATTGTTGTGGCCTAACCTTTAGCTGCAGGCTTTTAGGTATCGTTAGTAGTTGTTGTTCTACGTCGTAGGTTGGCCTAACCTTACTTATCTTTAACAATCTTTTCTGTGTTATGAGTGCTACGGTGCTACGACTATGTGCTACGAGAAAACATTGGCCTTGCATAAGCTGCCAATGAGTTGAATTATATTACACACATAGTACATTATAACCCGTTTTGTATGTAATTGAATATTTTGTCAATCCTACTCTCTATAGTGACACGAAAGAAAAGCAGATTTAGCCACTCTCTGGAGCAGGATATGTCAAAGGTGTGAAATTTGTTTTGTAAGCTAGGGTTGCCGTAGTCCAAAAATATATTCTTTCAATAAATTTATTTCCCCTGGAAAATGAGAGAGGGATCCACCATATACATTGAGATCTGCTTTCTAAGCGTGTGAATCTTATGCAGTTCATAAATCAATTTGTAGATTAATTAATAATTTTTGGGCAGAATATTGTAAAAGAATTATTCGTTTTGTAACTTTAAATGTCGTTCATTTCAGTTATATAATCATTTGAATTTCACATGAGATGCATAAAAAACTAATCTGTAAAACTTTGAGATGTATAGCAAACTAAAATGTAAAACTTTTTACATCTAAGCACGATAACTCAGAATAATAAATTTAAATAATAAGTTTAACGATAATGTAGAATTATAAACTATAGAACCACATTCATCTCAGTATTAATTATATCTACTTAGTACTTAAGGTGTAGTAACTTATTAGTTTTAGTTAAGTGCGTATTTTTTGTTAATTAAATTTACTTTAGACAATTCACAGACTTTAAAATTATATCTAAGTAGCCCTGACGCAAATAAATATTCCCACTATTTCTCTCCTCATTGGTATTGCGCGGGTGTCTTCTCGCGGTGTTTGTGCTGCGCATCGCATTCTGTTTGACTTTATCCAGGATACGTTATGTGCTACTGTTGACGTAACAATCTGCTCACTTCAATATAACTGAAAACAGAAATTTGTAAACAATCTTACCCAATTTCGAGGAGTATTGTTTTTTATTATAATAGCGGGAGAATGAGCTGGGATCTGATAAAAATGTTACTGCTACAAGTAAGTATCTTACATAATAATATAACTGGAGCATGGAGCAAAACATCTCGTGTTCCAAATTGGTTTTGTGTTTTAATCTATTGTGCTCTGCCTTGTGTTTTGTGTAAGTGGCATATCGCCATCATGTCTTTCCCTCACATATAGGATTAAAAACTCTCTATGTAAGGCTTTCTAGCCACATAAACACACGTCATACGCACATTACCATCAATTGTCGCTTGCTTGCAGCTAGCTTGCATTTTACGTAGTAAAAGTAAAAAATCTCTCGATGGAACAGCAACATCGCGTTTGCCTATAGCTTATGTTTCATTATGGCAGCTTGCATGCAATAGTCAATAATAATTGAAGCGTCCTGGACAGGAGGCCTTACTAAAGATTTTACCGGAAGCACATTGCGAATCCGCCAATATTCGTCTAAACATCTCAAAATCCAGATCACGGCCCGGTTGCTATTAAAAATCTTCACGTAACTTCAAACATACAGCATACCCCTTTATATGTTCGTTATAGATGTCCAGAATGTAAAACCAGTAAGTGAAATATCTGAGAGCGGACATGTGAATCTAAAATGTGGCTTCAGTTGAAAGTCGTATTTGGCTGACAAAACCACAGATGTCAGGTTGTGCCACGTGCAGGCCCGCGACCGACATTTGGCTGTATTCAAAACCACTGAAGCATGTGGCTAACTTTATTTTACTTGTATAGACGTGCTTTATTACATTAGTACATATTTATATAAAATATTTAAGAAAGTACAGATCAATTTTAACGTAAGGAAGACATTTGAGAACAAATTATAGGATTCATAACGCAATAGATTTTATGCTTTACAATGTTTTTTATGTAAAGTTCGCGGGAAAAAAACTAAATTTATGAAATAACATGCATCTCTCGTGTATGTCTGGACGTCCGAGATGCTCATACTCAACTTTTCCTAACACTGGACAATACAATTCCAAAATTTAAAGACGAGCAAAAAATGGATTCATCACATTTCCATGTAATCCAACTGTAAATATTTTTTGAAAAAAAAACAACAAGTCCTTTAAAAACATACACAACACACATAACAATAAATACATCTACTTCACTAGAAAATTTACCTACGAAAACAGCAAACCATAAACATATTTTTGTCGTAACCATTCCTCCCCACATATAATAAAGCTGGCACTAACGTCACATTTTAATCACCAATTACCGAAACAAATATCAAATAGCACAGCGTCGATCGTTAGCAATATCGAAATGACAGCAGAACAAATGAAGGTACAAACAGTGTGCGCAGTACTGTAGCCGGCACGTCCGCGCAAAGCCTGCTGTACCATCAGTTTCGTGCGGCCCAAGGCAAGAGCGCAGCGGGACATGACATGTCCACATAAACACATTGTGTTTATTAAGTGTTTAAGTAAATTTCTTATCCGTGATATTCCTGGTTATTTAATTTTGGCCATGTAATTTTGTCAGTTAACTTTTTTTTATTTTATAAACATCATACACAGATACTTACTCGTAGTTGTATAAGTCCTGTCTCGACTTTTTATGGAAATAGCTCTGACTATCCACCTAATGGTAAGTGGCTATCTTCACCTATGGACATCAGCAATACTGAAAGCATCACTGATGCGTTGCCGGCCATTTCTTGAAGGGAAGAAACAGAAAGAAAGAACTAGCCTACTACTTGCTTCGCCTCTCTTCTCACAATGTAAGAGGTAAAGCCAGGTAAAGCCAGTCATGTTGACTTTGCAGAATATTAAGAAAACTGTGGACTTGTTCTGCGTGATGTGTAACTGTGATTAATATATATGTTAACCTTTTTTCAGTTACTGTATTAATGCGGGATTTAACTTTAACATAATATATTAGTTGCAAGTTTACTATTACCTAAACTAGGCCGAGCCTGTATCTTAGGTAATATAATTGTTTTCCCTTCCTTTCGGTAATATCATGTCATTAGAACAAAGACGTTAACTGTTTTGTAATATTCCTTATGGTTTTTATGCATTATTATTATATGTATTTAGTATGTGTAATATACTTAAAAATTAATTTATGAGATTAAGTAATGAGTATTATATGGTAATTACATATATGTTATATATATATATATATTGAGTTGAGTTTATATAAATCTTTTTCTATATTATGTTATTAAATGAATATATCTATTTAATTTATTTTATTACGGTAAGTAAATTTTCTACTTCTAAATAGTTTAATTTGTGTAACCATTTACATATTTCTACATTACATCTATTGGAGTTAAGGTGATAAATGGGTAACGTTTTATTAACTTTATTATAGAGATACGGGCCAATGGAATACTGAAATCTTTTCGCGAAATTCGTGTTAACTTGCACTAACTCACATATTCTATCACTTCTACGAATATTGTTTATATTTTTAACATTAGGTATCTTGCTGTGTTGGCTTCGAATTGTTTGTTTAATGAATAGCTTTCTGACTGATTGTATACCGCATGTCTCGTATAGTTTTTGAGTTGGGTATAGATAGGGTTTATTTGTCATCACCTTGAGCAGCGCTCTCTGTGCTCTCTCAAGTTGTATAATGTTGTAAACTAGACTAAAGTAACAGTTTTCCTTTTTAAATTGTATAAACTCCAATAGTTTTATTTGTTTATTAATTGAAAATATTGAAAGACATTTTTGTGTGTGATGTCGTTTCAAAATTAAGCCCTTTCCCGTCATAATAAGTTTAACCATGCAGTGTAATCTGTGACAATCAAACAAAAACTTAAACATAATATATTCAAATAAATAAAAATAACAAAAATAATAGTATCACTTAATATCAGAGCGATATGATATGACCAAAGATTACAAGTCCGCTTATAACTTGCACGCTAGGTATTAGTGTGGAGATTTGTTCTCGTTGTTTGATTTAGGAAGATTTTCCACAACAAATGGCCTAGGAATAGCAAAGACGGAATTGTTAAAATGGACCGGGAAGAACCTTTTAGGTTCTAGTGGACTCCTCTTTAGTGAAATTCAAGAGTATTTCCACTAAGTAATATAGGATGCGGGTTTTGGTTACGGCAAACTGGCTCAGCCGGACTACGGCGAACTTTAGAGTTAGTTTGGTGAAAAGCGCCTTTAACAAGAAGCCTGTTCTATCCTGTATAAATAGATTCTCTGGCTTCAGTCTGGGTTCTTTGCAGTAAGTTTAAGACCCACAATACAGGTTTCAGTTGCTTGAAATTATTTTATTTCTTTGCTAAACTTTAGTTGGATTTTTTTATTAGGTCCTTGAATAAGTTCTCGCTGTTTTTTGGGAAAATAAACGCTTTATCCACAGTAATTACTAAAACATATTTCAGTCAATGTATTGCCCGTCACTGGACACCATCTTTTCCCATCTTTTTGGAAGCAAATGAATCCCACATCGGAAAAAAGGAAAGGTATTTTGAGGCTATCCATGAATCAATACATTTTTTTGGTATCTTCATACGATTGTTTATGTCGCCGAGCTGTGAGAGTGCAAGGGTTAATAGCTTCGAAAACAGTATCAGACGTCGCTCCTTAACGAGCAGTAAGTTTTAGCATCTGAGACCGATTACTTAAAGTTCTCCCCGAAGTAGTAAACCGCGTGTTATTTTAATCATTACTTAAGGTAAAGTATAAAAAGAAACATATAATAATATATTATATAAGTCGGGTATAGGTGATCCAAATAAAATAGACTGTAGGCGTTTAAATAATTTTAGTCAACAAATAATTTTGACATACAGGTTACAGACGTTACTATTATATTTAATTCAGTTGCTTTTTTTTCTATTCAATTTTAATATTTCGTTGAGGTTTATCTCTGAGGAATATTTCTATAATATGTTAAAAGGAAGATTTATGATTATGTCGAAATATTAGCCTAAAACGTCACGAGTATGAGTACTCGTGACGCTTAAATGAACACGTACCTAAATTAATTAATATTTTGTGCTTTATCCCAAGAGGAGGAAACTGAACAAGAATAAGATTGTTGTTAGTCCTTATACATGAATTCAATGCTGCCTTAACGATCGAGGAATCCGGACACATGTTGGTAAAGTTATTTATAAACAAATCACAACTCCAATAAATCGCGCGTGGCGTGTGAAAAAACACGAGTCGTTCAGATGGAAACCAGGACCCTTCGCAAATTACTTGTCGCGTACAATATTATTTCGACAAACGCCTTTAGCGAGCCGTTAACGAAATTTCTCTTTTTTATGTTGTCTTGTTTTATATTCTGTTTTGTATTTCGTCGACCGATCACTGTTTCCGCACGGTTTCTGTCCGAAAAGTTTGTTCGCGAAATTCGTTGTAGGAAAAAAAATGTGCTTTTTTTGTTTGCGCCCGCCACTTTACATTGTTTTTGGAGCGCGCGTCCTGTTTACTTGTTACGGCGGCGGCTGCGGTTTCAGGGGATTGTTTATTATCTCATATATGGCTTTCCCGTCGACTCCACTGCCACGGCCCTACCGCCAGCGCCACTCCGCTCGCATGGAAATATTAATAGACTACGCAGTTTTTTGTTGGGAACAAAAATTTCATTTTACTCCGACTAAAATTCATTGCGCTAATGAGAATCAATTGAAGTTATAGTTATACTCGTAGTTTATTTTGGGAAGTATATTAAAAAAGTACAGTAGAATACGTTTATTATGACTCCGCCTATATTGACCAACCGCCTATTATGACGTAATTACACAACGAAGTTTGGTTTTCATATAAAATTATTTATAACAATGTCGGATATAATGACTTCGCTTACAGTGACATGTCGCTTATTATAACCCATTTTTAATCAATTTTGTCCGTTTAGTGACCACATGATTCTTTTCACCTTCGGCAATGTTCGTTGATTCCCGACGACGTTCGGCACGTGGCTTGTATTTGTTTTGATAAAATATACATACATGTATGTATTACGTGCAATTTTTATTTTTATTTAATATACTATGTTTCTTTATTGAAATAAGTATTTATTTACCTAAAAAAAGAAGCTTGGTTGTATTTTTTCACAAAAATGCTTTGTATGACGTCCGCTTAGTATGACATGTTTGTCAATTCCCTTCGATGTCATTATAAACGGATTCCACTGTACAATAATTTGAACTGACAATGATGAAATAATGGTTGGGGCTACAACAGCCCAGCACCAAACACGATTCTCTCCATCTATCCACCTACCGACCGCACCCCCTGTTGTTTCACTCGGTCAATCACTTGAGACGGACAGAAGCCGCCGGGTCATACACTCATCTTCCCATGCCATTGGGCTTTGAACCCTTCTCGTCTATCTTCAAACATTTCTCATTAATATTTACTACAGGAGCTACTTCAAAACTTAAAACAAGTTTAGTTTTATGATCGAGAACTCATTAAACATGCCCGAGTGTTGTTAATAAACATCATATCTGCATCGCAGTAGCGATCGCCTCCTCGCTAGTGTGAGAGAAATGAATAAAATATCGCCTCCGCCTTTGTACTTGTTAGATATTCCGATCACGATTGCTTTGATCATTCTATCGCTTCTGCAACAAATACCCGCTTGAGCGGTTTTTTATATTTTTATGAGAAGACTTAGTTTGGCGAATGGATGATAACGTAGTTAGGTTGTGGAAGAAATAGGTCTGGAAACGCGTTATTGTCCACCAATAGCCTCTATTCGAGGTAGAAACTTTAGCTGATTGTTCGGCTGTTAGCTTAAGCGTGGTTGTTGTTAGCGTGGGTTTGAACTGAATGAGCGAATCTTCACTCTATAACTATTCTATCAAAATATTATCATTGTGTAAACAGAGACAGAGCATTCTTTCGCCGTTCTATCTCTCTTTATAAAAGTGAACTTTTTTGGAGTTAGTCCATAATATTATTTACTATTACTACTACTAATAACGGAATGATTAGAAAGAAAGAAAGAAAAATGTATTCCGACGTAAGCATTGCAATAATGTTTAAAAATTGGTGAAATATTTATTATTTATACAACAATTTACAATTGCGTTCGGAGTTGCAACTACCAACAAGTCGGAAAAGGAAGAATATAGCGTAGCAAGTAACAGGTACTTTCTACGTCCTCTGATTTTTCAGTGTGCCCGGCCTGTAGATCGGCTAGCGGCGCAGCACGTGCATTTCTATTAACTACTCTGACTGCAATTTCGATTTCAATTACAATAATACCTACTTAATTATACTCATAATACCTAAGATTAAGAAGGAACACATTTTTTCCAGCTGCAGCTCTACACGTCCGCTTGGTCTAAACGATATTTTACATAAAGACTGAGAATTTTGTTCTAGTTACTGCGTCAACATCAACATGATAAGCGTCTGACTCCGAAGTACGTTTTATAGGAAGCTTCATCCCAGAACTTCCAATTCAGTACACACACTACACACAGTTCAAAGCGGAATTTGCTTCGACTGTCACTTTCAACGAGTATAGACTTGTGAAATTTGTTCAGGTCAAAGGTTTCATTTGAACGAAATTCTATTAGAAAGAAAGACATCCAAATGCTTCAAACCAAAGGTCGTCCTCAATATTTAAAGCTTTTGAATTACATAATTTGAAATGAATTATCCCTATAACCCACGGTAGTTAGATAGTAGCTACTTGCAGAGTAGATCCAAGCCAGACATTTCTAATAATTTGTGTATGTATGCCAATATGATCTGCGAATCAAGGAATTCTGGTTCAGGAGTATGAACGTAGGTGTTAGAAAATACCTCATTAGTTCTCAAAGGTGTGAAACAAGTTGCAACTGATGCAATACTTTGTACATTAAAATAAATTGAAATACGAGTTTATACGTATTTCTATTTATTGCCGCTCACAGCATGGCAGATTTTATGTTTTAAGGTTTCGTAGCCAAATATAACAAGAAGAGTATCTGATCTAAGCTACGGAATGACGTATACAGCGAAACTATAGGAGTTCAAGGTTTCCTTAAATCTGTAATATTTATGTATTAAATTTCTATACCCCCTTATTTACGTCACTACTTACGTCATTAATCATACTAACACAGATTTTTCACAGTATGCAAAATAATATTTTTACTACAAAAAATCTAACTTTTAACACTCAGCGAATGTCTAATCCCATGGACCAAAACAACCACTCAAAGATTTTTATACAATGTAAAATAATAATATCTACTCATTGAAAAACAAATCCCTTCACTAAAGACGCTGGAACGCACTTGTCCGTTCTAAAAAATTTGACTGAAATTTATTTTATTGATCAGCGTTCGCGAGTTTATTGCTATTGCGGCGAAACAAGTGAATGTTGATGTGGGCTTTTTATGTGTTTCAGAGAATCGGCCTCCTTGCCTCCGCTTCCCGATTTCTCGTTGCGTTGTCGTAAAACGTCAGCGATTCAGATTTCTCGACTCCTTTTGTTCAAATATAAAATGTGTGCTTTACATTTCTGTCATAGAGCAGTTTGTAGTGTTCCTTTTGTTTCCATATTCACGTATAATTTAAGTATAGATAAGATGACATGATACAATAAATAAGATTCGATTTATTAAAAATATAAAATTGGGTTGGTCATCAACCCAATTCTTCTAAAATAGCGCACTACCAAATCCAGGATAATATTTATAGTCAGTAATAGATGTATTGCTACCCATATAATTGCTAGTGTCTCCGTAAGTATTGCAAACTCGTTCACATTCAGTGTTTGAAATTGCAAACAAAAGTTACACCTGAATTAGGTATAGGTAGCGTTCGCAGTCAAACTATACTGTGATTGTAGTACCCCTAAAGGAGTTAGAAGGTAGACTTGCGGGCAGATACTCAGCTTCCAAACTAGGACCCAGAACAAAAGTTTCCTGGCAAAATTTCAGGACGTCAGACCAACACCAATTCCAGTCATGAATAAAAGATGAATCGAGTCGACCGATCCCCGTATAGGCTATTGGCAGCTTTACGATCGCGAAAGAGTACTTTATTCCCCGGTAATAAGGCCTGGAATGGTTTTTTGAAATGCAATATATTTTTTGTGGCGCAGTTCAAGGACGGGGAATTGTATGGGTTATGATAATTTTAACACTCATTCTTTTATTCGTGCACTATTTAAGTTGGGATCGGATTCAGCGATTGCAGAGATTTTTCTAAATTGTTATCTATTTCCAGGCGGATTTCTCTACGGTTTGTATAATCTATTTATACATAATAGTACGTAGGAATTGAACATCAATAACAGAAAATTTGGAAATAGAAAATATTGCTAAACAAAGAACTTCTTGGTGTTTCAATAAACAATTCAGATCACGGACATCTGTGATCAATACTCATAGCCGGCCCTAATCGACGTCCATCACAAACCTATCGCTCTTTGATGGCCTAAAATACGTTTCGTGCGTAGCTTTCCTCTAAATCCATGCCGACAATACTTCTCATATTCAATACTATATAAAGAGTAAAAAGACTATCGGTACCAATTCTAGATTTCCAATTTCGGAGCTCGATAGTATAGTACTGAGCAGTAACTGTTGTACATTTTATTTACTACCACAGAACAAATAAGAAGTGTCCTTAAATCTAGGCAATAAATTGCGCGACCGTCCAAAGTCGACGCGGAGGAACACTTTACGACTGGCCGGAAGGTGTAAAATTTATTACCAGGGTCTATGATGAGGAATGCTGTAAAGAGAAAACAAAAATCTTACTCTAGAAACATCTACGTGGAATACTTCAAAGTAGTATAGTTACTTTGTTTTACGTAAATGTGATCATACGTTGCAAAATTATTATGGTTATTTGTATTGAGGTTATATTATTATAATTTTGTACTATGCAAAATATAAGGTTATTTTTTCAATTCATAATTCTTGGAAAATCAGCCATCTTTCTTTCATTTTTAGACAAGCTGAGCTATGTTTCATTCTAGTCTAATAAGTAGTTTTAGTTGTCGTCGCATAATACACTTGTACCCAATTTTCTAAGCTTTTTCATCTGCAATCAAGTTTGAAGCGAACCTATCTCCTACCGTCATGCAATGCGATAAGAGTTATTAATGAATTGGAATAATGACTTCCCCTCTCTAAAGAAGGAAGCTTAGAATTAAACATAAAAGGCCAACGGCCAAACGCCTTCACATCCCAAAATTTTAAAAATTCCTCGCCCATTTGCGACATTTAAACCAAAAAAAGCATGTCAAGATAACTCCTATTATCCAATTTACTGAAGTAACATTTACGTATTCCACAAAGAAGAGGTCCAATAACCGGTGAGAACGGTGTCAAAAATGTTCACTACGATTTAAAGTCTCCCGGGGCCGAGTTACAGCTGCTCCCGACATAGTTACACAGAAAAATACCCCAGTTGTCACCTTGGGAAATTTTACACTCTACATATTCTTACCTAGGAATGGGGCAACGGTATTTCATAGAGCGGCCAAGATAAAATGTTAGTCATGAGAGCGAGCGGAAATTAGGTGTATGTGCAATGTTTGCATACTATAGTTGTGATTGAAAAATTCAGAGAAAATTCTGTTATACTCGTAGCAGTATTCTTTGGGTACGTTGAAGTTGAAAAAATAAAAGACTATCACAAATACTACATTCATTGATTGCATTCGTTGTCAGGTGAGATAATGTAAGGTAGGTACCGGAGGTACCTGCCGACAATGTTTTTTAATATTGTCCCTAATTTTAGTAAAAGTTTTAGGGGACGCCTCTAATAACATAATTAAAATATTTTGGCAAAACTAGGTGCCGTATTCCTAATTGACCTGAGTTAATTCACCCAGGTATCTTAACTATCAGCGAATCTACCGCTTTAGCTTTCAACATCTTATAATCGTATTTCTTCTCTCATGTCTAACAATAAATCTTCTATGAATTGTACCACATTTTCACACGTTCACACGAGCGAGAGTTTTATACTAGATTCTGATACGCGACTCCCGAAGGCCTCCTGCAAGATAAGTTCTAGTGAGGGATTTTTATTAACCGCCCGCTTTCAGCAAAAATGGAGAATTGAGTGATACTCAACAGTGCAGCAAATGTAATTCAATGCTATCACAGCAGCGCAGTTAGCTGCGGCCGGTCGCGAAAATATTCGTCATTTATATTGTTAACTAGCTCATTCGGCGGACGTTTTATGTACCGCAGTATTTAATTACTTTTCATGAAAAGCGCACAGGTAGGCCATGGTCTGGAAAGCTTAGGGTACTAATTATTCCGGAAAACGGAGCTGGCTTAGCGATAAGCTCGTAAATTATAAACAATTACGACTTTATACGTTTTTGACAAAAGGTCTTTGACGTTATGTAGAAGCCACTGCCATTTGCAATCGAATCTGCGTGCGACGAAGCATTGATATATTACTCTATCTGGGTCACTTACTTTGTAAAGGTACCTGAAGTCCGATGACGTCATACAGGAATGACCATTCAAACAATCAAAGGCCGGATTCGGGTTGTCCTTCATAATTGTAGGGTGTCCACACGTACTTAGAAAAATTATGTCCTATTTTGATATTGTACTTCAAAATATTTTCTATTTGTAATTTTTCTGTTGGTAAAAATTATAATATTAAAATAATACATTTTATTATTGTTTTTTTCAAAATTACCGAATTTAAATTGTATTACAGAAAAGAGCCATTAGAGCTATTTATAAACTAAAATCAAGGGAATCCTTGCGTGTCAAATTTAAACAAATAGGTATACTTACAGTATACCTATTACAGGTACTACAGGTATGCTTCCCAATATATTTATAATAATTTAGTTTTTATACGGAATAACATAACTGCATATAAACAAAATTGTGATTTTTCAAATCGTCAAACAAGAAGGATGCATCAATTGGCTACCTCTTCGTACCGTCTTTCTAAAGTGCAACGTTCTTTTATGGGACTAGGTATAAAATTTTATAATAAAATCCCAAAACAAATACGTGAATTACCGGTGGAATCTTTTAAGAAACGTGTAAAGGCTCAGCTCTTAGGCAAGGGCTACTATAGCATAAATGAATATTTAAATGACAAGGATGTTTGGAAATGACTAGCTAGGCAACCAGTTCTGCACAGGTTAGAGAATACCTATTTTTGTAATATATATCTATTAGTTTTATTTTTAAAAGATGTGCTGAGGAGTTTCTTTACGGCTTTTCTTCTCCTCCATGACAAAGCACCTTTCCGAAAAGCTGGTAGATTAAAAAAATGACGTGCATAAGAGTATCAGTGATACCTACATGAATAAAAGATTATTTCATTTCATTTCATTTCATTTCAAATTATTCCATTAAGAGTAAACTGAAAATTAATGTACACAATTAAGGTACAATCGGTACAATCGGTCTATATTATAAAAATATATATTATTCATCTTAGATGATTTTATATCATTATAAAATATCACAATCAAATGATATATCCTGGGACTATTGTTAACATGGACACAATACAAAAATGGTCATTCCGTTATGAAGTCATCGGGCTTCAGGTATATGACAAAGTCAGTGATCCAGATATAGTAATATATCCATGCGATGAACACACGATGCAAGTGAACACGAACACTCAAGGCTAGAACGTAAACTATCACGAGTCAACAATATTATTCTCCGTCTCTGAGATACGACTTGGATAGATAAGATCGTACACCGGTCGAAACTTCAACCTACACGTTTAAGTTAAGGATTCTCAAAGGTTTCTACTCCGAGATACTTTTAAAACTACCTCCGCTCAGATAGTAAAGTAACTGAGATAATGAAGTGGAAGAAACAAACTTTCAAGTATTTACCGTTTCCGACTCGATGCTTTACGTTTCACTTTAAAAGGAAATAATAAAAACAAGCTGATACTCGTACGTACACAGCGTACAATCATCACATACATACGCGAACAATAATCACACATAACATCATTTTCATTCAAGTAAAGTTCGTGACATGACAGTGTGACATCACACACCGATACACGGTACAGTCACCTGCAGAGAAATGTAACCCATCTGTCTTTTTTAATAGACAGATAGGTTACTTTTCTCTGCAGGTGACCGTACAATGTAATACAAGTTTCGATCATGACCTATCGGAGCCCGGCTGCTCCAGTCATCTAGCTTATGAAAAAGATAATCCAAAAGAAATGGATTAATTCAAAGAACAAACTCAGCTATTTTTTTACTAACTATTTCATCATTAGAATGAAGAGAGAAAGGAAACATAATAGAAATGGTTTGCATAGGTAACCACCGTTCGTGGCATAGGAATTGGATAAATATATTTTTTTACTCTAGTAAAATGTTTACTAAAGCGTTCAGTCGATTTCTAATAAAACATGAGTAATCGACCAAGGAGTAGCTGGATTCGATTTAGACTTAACCTGTTTTACGTCGCTTACGAACTGTATTACGACCGACCCGGAGCTATCTTTAAGTTGATCAGTTCAATCGTTAGTATAAAGGAGTAAGTTTATTTGCGGTTCTAATACTAGAATGATCAATCTGGAAGACTGTCACATATTTTAATTCTTTTTTATGAGTTAAATGAAAAAAAATTATTATATTGAAAGAAATTACAATAAAAAAAAAACATAAACGTGTACTTATGTACGCGCGTGAGAAGTTATACTCAAAGAGAAAATTAATAATACTGTTATACTTCTTTGGCATGAAAAAAAAATCAAAAAACAATATTAAAAAAACATTGTTCAAAATATAATATTCAAAAACAGCAATATTAAAAATAAAAATTAATTAATATTTTGAAATAATTTAATTTACGAATCTCTATAGCCAAACTATGTGTTAAGCGCCATCTGTGATTAATTTTGTATCTACATAGTGTATTCTAATATAACTTTGCTACGTATCGTAATAGTTCTCGTAATAGAACATAGATGGTGTTTTTACAATTGTAAACCATGTTGATACCTTGCCACCTAGAACTAACTTCACGATTTAGAATTTAGCTAACTTCACGATGTAGAATTTAGGTGTCGGTGTGCGCGCGCATCGTAAAAATTCACTCTCATCATTTTTCTCCATCGCGCCAAAAGAAGTATAACTTCAAAAATATTAGGTAAGGGACAAATCTTTGTTTTTAAAACCTGAGAAACTGTAAATTTAATTTTATTTATCATAAATGTTGTTTAAATAATATAGTTCTGGAATAAATACAGTCTTTTTAGGGTTCCAAAGAAAAATTGGAACCCTTATTATAGTCCCCACGAACTAAGAATGCATATTTGTCGTTTGTCATCATAGTGACACTAGAGATGTACAAAAAAAATCGATTCACGAAAGAACCAATTTTTGCAACAAATCGATTCAAAATTGTAAGACTTTCTAATCGATTCAATAATTAAATTGTAAATTCTAAAAACCGAAACATTTAGATATCCACAAGTAACTGGAATGATACTGCCTCCATTGAGCTACTTAAGTTACTTTACCATACCTATACGCTCAATAATTATGTATTTACGACTATAATAAAATATTTTTTCCTAAAAAACTCACTGTTAATTCATCCGCGTCGCATCCAGCGTATGAAATTTGGGTTTCGGTTGAATAATGAATATTCTAACCGTATTTTAATCAGTTCAAATGGCTGCGGTTAGAGATTATGGTAATAAACTAAATTGTTTAATTGTTAAACACAAAGAAAGAAATAAAATAAATTCATTTTTATTTTAAGTTTCGATTATAGTAATGTATCGATTATTATGGTTTTATAAGTGATTTCATGCCGTCACATCACTTAACGTCAGTGTAGATTTTGTCATCTTCATATAACATTGATTCGTCGCCTTATTTTTTTATTAAATTTTGCATAAATTATGATGTGATGGGATTTTTACTAGATTATAACGTTTAATATGATTTATAAATAACGTCAATACGAATACGATACAATACGAATAGGGTTTTTAACAAATTTTGCCAAAATCCTTTGTTCGTAAGTATCCAACTATTCATGTCAATTAAATAATTATTCCATTTTCCTCAAAGACGTACGTACAAGGTTGGTTCATATTAATAAATGGCAGCTATCATTAATGCATTCTTAGATAATTTTGAGTATAGTTTCGTCATGTCCGTCCGCCCGTCCGTCCATCCATCTGTCCGAAGCATAGCACTTAGACCTTTAGTGCTTGAAAGCAGTAATTTGACATAATATTTATTAAAACTCCAAAATCGTAGAATAAAATATTGAAAAATATTTTTTGCAGGGTACCTCCCATACAGGTAACATGGGGATGAATTTTTTTTATCCCGTAGTGTGGGGTGTCATTGAAAAGGTCTTTGAAAAATATTATGGATCTGCAATGACCGTTGTTCAATTCAAGGAATCGTTTAGGAAATATTCAGTCTTAAAGTCAATTTTGCTTAGAGTGAACTATCCCCCCCTACCAGCTAAACGATTGGAGATGTACTGGTGAAAAAATCACAAAAATAGGTTATATTACGATGAATTTACAAGGAAAACTATCACGGCCAGGTTAACTTAAGTAATTAATGAGTAATAGTAACTTCGGAACCCTACATTTAGCGTGGCCTGAATCGCACTTGGCCGGTATATAAATGTATGTTTTTTTTGTGAAATATAAAATCATGATACTCTATAAGATTACGCAAATTTTAAAATCACTTTGCTCGTGCAATCAAATAAAAAATAATGTAAACGAATCAACGTCTAAAGAAAGAAAATACGATCGATTAAAACGATAAATTAAATATAAACATAAGGATTATCTAAACAAAGTCGAAATGAAAATATTGTAAGATAACATCCCGCTTGTGATTCCGTCAGTCGACACAACAAAGGTCGGAATCAGCAAATCTTTTTTGTTATCTCAAAAGGATTTCGATTTCCAGAGGCTCGATAAATTGATAATCAATCATTCAATCCTTGCTTCTTACACGCAGGACTTCTATCTAAGGAATCGACGGAAAAACTTAAGGAAAGTACTTTGCATGAACGAAATGGTAACGAGGGGTCTATCTTGATTTATTTTCAAGTTGTCTTCACTTTTGTAACGTAGACAAATGTAACGTAGATTTCTGATCATTACAGTAAGGCTCTGTAGCACAGTTGGTAATAACCCTGCCTGCTGAGCGAAGGGTTCGACTCCTAACGGGGGTAAACATTAGTGTTTGGTTAAGCGTAACCCGTGACAAGATGTATCGTAATACCAATAATGTACGTATAAATAATGTATGTATAAGTTTTAATCTATAATTAATATTATAAAGCTGAAGAGTTTGGTTGAACGCGCTAATCTCAGGAACTATTAGTTCGAATTGGAAAATTATTTTTGTGATTGATAGTCTGTTTATCGAGGAGGCTATAGGCTATTTAACATCATATATTTTAGTAGTCAGTTTTTTCCACAAATTAACGCGAGTGAAACAATAACTTTTCACTTTAACTTAGTTTTTCCTAGTACACAATTATAATATTGTTTTCATATGAATTAGCAACAGAATTTATCTACCATCATTAAATCATAACAGAACAATATTCGCACTGGTAAACAGTCTAACAATAAGTGTTTAAATAATTTATTCTCATAAAGACAAGTGTAAGGATAAAAGGAATAAAATACAAGATAAATATAATTACAATAAGCATTTTAGGGATCTTTTTGTAATTCACTAAACCAAAGTATGTCTTAGGAATAATCTCGTAAACTGTGAAACGAAGAAAAATAAATACGGTGATAAAAATGGAGATGCGAAAGATATTTTGCATGGCGAGTGTTCAGTAGTGATGTAGCGAGCCGCCTGGGTGACTGGAACGAGCAATGTATGTCGCTAGCCGGGGATTGCTAGCTCGAGAGCCAAATGTTTTACTGTCTCATCATCAATGCCCATGACTGCTTCTTGATTGGACGAAACGATGATATCTTAATTGTATGTATTGTGTACACACACATATGGAAGCTTTCGTATATATACAATACCAGTATATATTATAATATACTTAACATCATCACAGTACAATTTTAAAGAAATAATAGTATTATAATATGCCTCTACTACTGTTGTTGCCGGTATGAAAACATTTACAAACATTTCAATAAGTACACAGGAATTATAAAATAGTGTCGTTATCGCGTTCATTAAAGTAGCGGCCATGAGTTTATCCATCTGTATGAAGTTTTATTTTAATGTACTTGTCAAAATATGTGAAATCATGGAGTACTGAGGTAGATGGCCCTCCTCATCTCATATGAAGGGAAAGTTGAAAAAGTGTCCAGCTGTTTACAGAAAATAGAGGTTCCAATAATGGCCATTTCTGAATGGTACTAATGTGTGACAAATATATATTATGAACATGGCTGTTGTAGACGGAGTGAAGCTTGCTGAGTTATGCCACCCGTAATAAATGGCGCTAGTGTCCGCCAAATAGATATTCGAACATTGTTAGCTGTTGTAGATCACACCGCAGCGCCACCCGTCATTTTACGCCTTTTTACGGACACTTTTCATATACTAGAGAGAAGGCATTCCTTCTCTCTATCATCCATGTGTAAAATATTGAAAGAAAGAGTAAGTATTTGTATTCAGCATGCTAACTTTACATGTAAGATTGTAATTGTATAATATAATACAATCAATTGACGATGACTGTAAACTTTATGAACACGTGTTATTCTCGTAAATTTTAAATAATGGTTCTTATAAATTTTAGACACAAAAGGATTGGTTTAAAAATTATGAAGTTTCACAAAATTTGAACTCAACTAAATTTTAATTAAACTCACCGAAATTACATCAAAACCAAACTGTAATACAAGCACGGTTTGCAATGAAAGTTTGCGCGTGCAATGCAATATGAGTAACTGAAATTAGATAATTAGTGTTATAATAATATAATTATTAGTATTCTAGCGAACTCAGTTTACAATTTCCCAAATTAAGAATTTGTAGAGTTACTCACTCATGCCCGGGTGTTTGTCTCTTCGCTTTTTAACCCTTTTAGGGGTTAAAATCACTTTTTAGGGTAACCGAACAATCTATAGTCTAATTTTTGCTTGACCTGACAAATAATTTTATACAGAGCTTTCCATTAAGTTACAATGGGTAAAACGCCACATAATTCAGCATCTTCATAATAAAGTATCGAGTCCAACAAAAATAATTTACATAATACACTAAAAATATCCTACAAAAACCCTATTGAAACACCTTGAAACTATTCGATTGCACATTAGAGTAGCATCATCACACCTATTATCCTAAAAATACTAGTTTACAGCAGTTTTAACTCTTGACCAAATAAAATCTGTCTAAAATTTTGTTGTCTATCTATTTTGTTGTTGTCTGTCTAAATTTTTGTTTTTGCACTCAATATTTAATCACAAACTTCACTTCACGTTTCTTCAGGTTGAAGAAGTCAAAGAATTTGTTTTGGTCATGCTCAATTTAAAGGTGAAAGAAGGTAACAAAAGCCGTTGTTCCGAGTATTAATTCAATTACACAAGATTTATACTCCATCGCCCATTGTTCCAGTACTGTTTGCGCTCGTGGAATTTTCTGGTAATAATTTCTTCTCTAAATGGGACTATTACTTTTCATTTTACTTTGAGCGGAGATTTTTTATTTTAGCTTTTAATCGAACTCAATATTTTTCAAAACATTGAGCTTTATAATGACTTTTTGTGTACTTTCTCAATTTTGTTTCCTTTATTTCCAAATTATTGCACGACTTAATGAGCAAAATTTAAATATTGTGTACCGTTTCACAGTATGTAGTTAGTAACTATAACGAAAATAGTCATAGTATCTTATTTTATCAATTAACTGGCAAAGAAAAGAATAAAATACAACAATTATCGATTAGTTATTTTGACTGTCATAAATGACAAAAGTATTTTTTTGTTAATTTTAGTTAATTCTTTCTTCTGTTCCAAGCATATGTTTGATAATTTTATTTTATTATAATAATTAAAAAATAATATAAATGCTCCTGGACTTAAGGACAAGATACAAGCCGAGTTCGCGCAGAAACAAAGAATCAATTGGACAGCGGCGAAACTGTTTTCTTTTTCAATCAGTGGACGTCCCTTGGGACTATATGCACAAACACTCCTCCACGTATCCCCCGAGCCGCAGCTAAATATAATCCCGAGAGAAACGTTTACACTTTGCCATTCTTACTTAGAGACTGTTCGTGGTAAGTTACACTGTGGCAAGATGAATACTTCGGAAGGTCTGGGAAATAGCAGTTAGAAAATAAATTGAATATTGGAGAGATGCTATCGTATTTTACACCAGATTGACTACGGTGTTATATCTTAACAGAAAAGCGTCGTAAATCTATATATCAGTATTATAACAAAATTGTAACTGGCACATGACAGTGCTTATCAGATATTTAAGAAAACGAGAAAGTTTTTTGTTTCTTTCACCCTTATGAAAAACGATGAAGATACAATAAACATATATTATTATAATAGTGCTAAAATAGGTTTATTAAGCGTTTAACGGGAAAACAGCCGTCAGTTGCGAAACAGTCAAGAGACGATACAGTTCTTAAGACAGCTCATCTAAAATAGGTTGCTTCGGTAAAATTATGCGTTGGTGTATTTTATGATAACTTCAATAGTGGAAGAATAATAATAATGAGTGTTTAAGTTATCGAAGCCGTACCATTCAGCAATCATTGAACTGTGCCGCAAAAAAGGATATTGCATTTATGAAATCATTCAGGTCCTTAACACCAGGAAATAAGGTTCTATTTAGCGACAGTAAAACTGGCAATAGCCTATACGCAGGAACGTTCCACTTGGTTCATCTTTTATTCATGACTGGAATTGGTGTTTGTCTAAATTTGACGTCCTATGGCGCTGGATTGAAATTTTGCCAGAAAACTTATAAGTTTGAACGGATTATACTAAATATATTTTGTGGATGCTTTATAATAGTTCTCGATAATCCTTAATGTAAGCAGGGACAATATACTGATTTGGGAGCTGGTCTTTTTCGCAAAGGGCTTGAGAAAGAATCATGCAGCACGCTTCTATATTTTAACTTAATTCGAATCAGAATCATTACTTGATTTGATTAAAATCTCTTCTCTAAAATTATTTCTTAAAAATTAAGGTCTATGTAAGTCTTGCCTTCAGTTTATTCACGCTAGGACTAAAATACAAAGTTAATGAAGTTATCGAAGTAATTAAACTCATTAGGTTACTCGTCCCAATATTATTGAAGGAATCATACTTTAATATATTCATTCTTAATAAAATATATTAACAACCAAATGCTATTATAACACAGTAGATGAATATTATGTTTTAATTTCTTTTTTAATCCTATAACATTTAGCTCCTTTATTGTATCTTGTAGATGATTGAATAATTTGCAGGCCATACAATATAAGCTTTTTTGGAAAAAAAAAATAGTTTTCGCGGTTTCGTTTGACATTACATTTATTTTTAGTTTTGCGTGGACATCTCGTATGTTTTTTATCAATTAGGTGTAGATTATCTTTTACAAAAATGTACACTTCGAGTATATACAGACATGTTAATGTTAATAATTTATAAATTTAAGCTCAATATATACCGGTTTATATTTATGTCTTTGACTTACGTGAAATAATGCACTTACACATTTTTTTAATTTAAATTGAAATGCTATGAACAGAATTTTCCCAGTGGATAATGCCACATCTCAAATTAGAAAGGACACACTCATGATACTGCGGTTTGCCTCGAAGTCTGTTCTGTCAACCTTCTCAAAGCATAAACAAATCGAATGAGTTTACAGCAAAATATTTTTTATGTGCCTTCCAATTTAGATAGAAGCAAAGCAACAACCCATAATTGTCCCACTGCTGGGCTCGGGGTCTCCTCTCACAATGTGAGGGGTACAGGCCATAGTCTACCACGCTGGCCAAGTGCGGATTGGTAGACTTCACACACCTTTGAGAACATTATGGAGAACTCTCAGGTGTGCAGGTTTCCTCACGATGTTTTCCTTCACCGTAGCAAGTGATAATTAACTTGTAATACGCACATAATATTTGAAAATTAGAGGTGCGTGCCAGGATTTGAACCCGGGCCCCCGCGTTCGGGAGACCAACGTTCTAACTACTAGGCTATCACTGCTTCCAATTTAGATACTTGTCCATTATTATGGACTATAACTACAAATTTATTTTTCTTTCCTTGCGCAATTATATTTCCATCGTATTCAATTTTTGATAAAATTTAAATATTTAGTTTTGTTTAAATTTATTTTTAGATTATTTTCTTCTAGCCATTTTATGTTACATTTTAAGGCATTGTTTAGGATGATTTATTGGTACCTTTTTTTTTAATGTCGAATCATCAGCAAAAAATATAATTTTGGTCTGTGCTGCTCGGAAAGTTATTTATAAAGGCAATAAACAGCATCATGCAGGTTATCATGTATCCAAAACTAGTGAAAGAATGTTGCATTGAAACAGTTGTAGGTAATAAAGAAAACGCTGCACACTAATGCTCAAATATTTAATTATGGTTGAAAAATGATTTTCTATACTAATATTATAAAGAGGAAAGCTTTGGATTTTTGTATTTTTGTATGTTTGCAACGAATAAACTCAAAAACTATTGAACCGATTTTAAAAATTCTTTCGCCATTAGAATGCTACATTATTCCTGAGTAACATAGGCTATATTTATTTTTAGAAAAACATAGGGATCCTTGCTAAAACTTCAGTAACGTGAACCAAGGTGTAAAAAAATTGCTTAAAAATTTCTTTCATCGCATACGCTGCGGAAACTATTGATGATAGAACAAAAAAATGTTCTACAATATTAGAGAACATATTAATATCTATAAAAAACGTCGCGATACCATATTATGTCCAGCTATTGTAGTTATGTCATTATAACCACTTTTTACATTTTAAAAGTCAATAAAAAAGCTGACCAACATTAGACCATGATAACTATACCTTCGTATTAATCCTTATCCAAATAAATCATTTCATATTCAAAACTGTTTCAATAGCTATTAATAACTTTTAGAATTACTCAAATCGGACATTCCATTCAGAAGATATTGGAAAATCATCTCCAGGGATAAAAATAGCGATTGGAAGTCACTTAAATACAAACCAACTTCGTCAGTTTTAGTTATAAACATGAACATTTTTATGTAAATTCATAGTTATAAGCAAAAGTTAATTTTAACACATTTTTTTGGAAAATCATCCCCTAAATGGTTAATTAACGAGATGCAAGTTAGTATGGCAACTTCGTCAGTTTTGAAGTAAGAAGGGTGAAAATTTGTACTTATACATAAAAATAAGCTTATAGTTAAACACAAAAAATAAGTGTATCACGGTTTTTTCGAAATTCATCCCCTAAGGTGTACTTCGTCATTACACGCTTTATATTGGCTTCACCTGTATGTTTGTAACTTCTCTTTGGACTTGATTTTGACCCACTTAAAACAATCAGATTTCGTTCAAACTTCGTAGACTTATCAGGACCAAAGCCAATTCAATATGTAAAAGAAAAAAAGAAAGAAAGAAAACCCTAATTACACGCTTTAATTAGCTTTAAACTGTCAGATTTCCTTCAAACTTCGTAGACTTATCGAGGACCAATGACAATTCAATATTTAAAGAAAAAAAAGAAAGAAAGAAAGAAAGAAAAACCTAATTACACGCTTTGGTTAGCTTTAAACGGTCAGATTTCTTTCAAACTTCGTAGACTTATCGAGAACTGATGACAATTCATTATTTAAAGAAAAAAAGAAAGAAAGAAAAACCTAACTACACGCTTTAATTAGCTTTAAATAGTCAGATTTCTTTCAAACTTCGTAGATTTATCGAAGACCGATGACGATTCAAATTTAAAGAAAGAAAGAAAGAAAAACCTAATTACACGCTTTAATTAGCATTAAATGGTCAGATTTCTTTCAAACTTCGTAGACTTATCGAGGACCGATGACGATTCAATATTTAAAGAAAAAAAAAAGAAAGAAAGACAGAAAAACCTAATTACACTCTTTAATTAGCTTTAAACGGTCAGATTTCTTTCAAACTTCGTAAACTTATTGAGCACCGATGACAATTCAATATTTAAAGAAAAAAAGAAATAAAGAAAAAACTAATTACATGCTTTAATTAGCTTTAAACGGTCAAATTTCATTTAAACTTCGTAGACTTATCGAGAACCGATGACAATTCAATATTTGAAGAAAAAAAGAAAGAACAAAAGAAAGAAAAACCTAATTACACGCTTTGATTAGCTTTAAATGGTCAGATTTCTTTCAAACTTCGTAGACTTATCGAGGACCAATGACAATTCAATATTTAAAGAAAAAAGAAAGAAAGAAAAACCTAACTTTACGCTTTAATTAGCTTTAAATGGTAAGATTTCTTTCAAACTTCGTAGACTTATCGAGGACCAATGAAGATTCAATATTTAAAGAAAAAACGAAAGAAAGAAAAACCTAATTAAACGCTTTAATTAGCTTTAAACAGTCAGATTTCTTTCAAACTTCGTAAACTTATCGAGGACCGATGACAATTCAATATTTGAAGAAAAAAAAGAAAGAAATAAATAAATAAAAACCAAATTACATGCTTTAATTAGCTTTGAACGGTCAGATTTCTTTCAAACTTCGTAGACTTATCGAGGACCGATGACAATTCAATATTTAAAGAAAAAAAAGAAAGAAAGAAAGAAAGAAAAACCTAATTACACGCTTTGGTTAGCTTTAAACGGTCAGATTTCTTTCAAACTTCGTAGATTTATCGAAGACCGATGACGATTCAAATTTAAAGAAAGAAAGAAAGAAATAAATAAAAACCTAATTACACGCTTTAATTAGCTTTAAATGGTCAGATTTCTTTCAAACTTCGTAGACTTATCGAGGACCGATGACGATTCAATATTTAAAGAAAAAAAAAAGAAAGAAAGACAGAAAAACCTAATTACACTCTTTAATTAGCTTTAAACGGTCAGATTTCTTTCAAACTTCGTAGACTTATCGAGCACCGATGACAATTCAATATTTAAAGAAATAAAGAAAAAACTAATTACATGCTTTAATTAGCTTTAAACGGTCAAATTTCATTCAAACTTCGTAGACTTATCGAGAACCGATGACAATTCAATATTTGAAGAAAAAAAGAAAGAACAAAAGAAAGAAAAACCTAATTACACGCTTTGATTAGCTTTAAATGGTCAGATTTCTTTCAAACTTCGTAGACTTATCGAGGACCAATGACAATTCAATATTTAAAGAAAAAAGAAAGAAAGAAAAACCTAACTTTACGCTTTAATTAGCTTTAAATGGTAACATTTCTTTCAAACTTCGTAGACTTATCGAGGACCGATGAAGATTCAATATTTAAAGAAAAAAAGAAAGAAAGAAAAACCTAATTAAACGCTTTAATTAGCTTTAAACAGTCAGATTTCTTTCAAACTTCGTAAACTTATCGAGGACCGATGACAATTCAATATTTGAAGAAAAAAAAGAAAGAAATAAATAAATAAAAACCAAATTACATGCTTTAATTAGCTTTGAACGGTCAGATTTCTTTCAAACTTCGTAGACTTATCGAGGACCGATGACAATTCAATATTTAAAGAAAAAAAAGAAAAAAAGAAAGGAAGAAAGAAAAACCTACATGTAGTACGCGAGTGAGAAGTTATACTTCTTTGGCATCATTAAATAAATATTTAACACTAGCTGTCTTGGCGAACTTCTTATCGCCTAATAAGGGAACATACCAAAACCACGTGCCTCATTTAGGAGGGGGAGGGGGGTCTTCAAAACACCACGATTGGTCACAGAGGGGAGGGGGGGGGGTTTAGGTTTTTGTCACGTAGTCAATATTTTAGCAACCATTGCGCCACAAAGTCGTCAAATATAAGCAAAATTATTATTTTTTAACTCTGTTTTTGCAAAAAAGTATTCAAAACCGTATTTATCAATTACCACGATGATGAGCACGATGATGGATCCTCACGAAGGGGGGGGGGGAGGGGGGTAAAAAGTTGGAAAAAATGGGTTACGTGGTTTTGGTATGTTCCATAATCAGTGATTCATGTACTTTGTTGTTACTTTTAACTTTTATAGTTTTGGTAGGTTTAACAAATCAGAGAACATTAAATTCCTCTCCCTCTCCATCCCGCTCCCCTCATTATCTCCCTTATTTTCTATTTTTTAGTTTGGTTTTCTATAAAAGCGTGTTTTTTAGTTTTTTTTAACTATTATTTATTTTTGATCTCAGAAATGTCAAAATCAACATGTAAGCTTATAGTTAGAAACAAAAATGAATAGTTATAGTTGTAACACGGGGAGGAGAGGGGAGCAGGAGCGGGAGAGGGAGAGGGAGCAGGAGCGGGAGAGGGAGCAGGAGCGGGAGAGGGAGCAGGAGCGGGAGAGGGAGAGGGTGCAGGAGAGGAGAGGGAGGAGATATGCACATAAAAACTATAGCGGCTAAGAACGGCTGGACTGATTTAAATGATCTCTGATTTGTTACATTCTAAGGCGATACGAAGTACGCCGGGTCAGCTAGTATATTATAAAATATTAACATAGTTTTCTATTTTATTTCCATAAACACCGGATTCTGCTTCAAATTTACTGCTGTTTATTATACTTTTCTTCGGGTTTATTGCGCCTTCTCTGGAAGCAAGTGAATGTTGAAAAGGACTTTTTATGGTAGAAACGTTCCCTCTTTTCGCTTTTGTCTTATTTCCATGTCGCGTCTCCATAAAACGTCAGCAATAGCTTTGAACATTTAAAGAAACAAATCAAAAAGATTCGTCTTGGGTTATTTTGCATTGCTATGTTGATAACATTTGACACAAGACTTTTGAAAATTGGATATTTTACTCTATTTGCAGGTAATATTTTTAATGTTGCAATTTGATCAGCGTTGCTGAATGCTTATCTGAATCATTACTAAGGACTTTGTAATATACAATTTATCAACATAGACGAATCATTATTATAACTCAAAGTAAGAACTGAAAGCAGCTTTATTTTTATAGTTTCTCGAAACAACGGCTAATCCCCGGCTTTTTCATCAAATCCATAGATCACACTTTAGAACAAAAATAATTACTTACTCTCTTATTAACCAACGAGGCTGTACCAAGAACTCCACGGATCAGGGGGAGGAAAACCTTGAGCGGTGTTTATACAAGCAGGAGATTTAAAACTAATTAAGTTTGCCCTTTAGGCTTACACCAGCCGTTGGGAATAGACCTTTCCGAGGGTCGCCATTATTCTTAATTTAGGGAAGAGAGAAATTTTATTCTATCTGGACAAACGATTCATCAAAGAATCATGAATCACTTTATAAATTGTTGTCGGTGGAATGGATTTGAACTCGTATATTAATATTTAGGAAAATAAATAATCCTTATGAAATATTAACTGATTGGTTGTTAATATTAACTTTATATTATTATGATAAAACGAACACACTAAAATTTATTTGCCTGCAATAATTCGTGTTTATGCATCTTAACTATAATTTTACCATAAATTGTTATGTTTACTTTACTATAATATTAATGATTGTGATTATAGGTAGGCATAATATTGCCTATAAACATTGGTTTTATCGATTATCTCAGCTACAAATCCAAACTCAACCATTTTAAAATATAACCGCCTCACTTTACAGGAATAAAATTTTCGATTAATTTTGAATTTTGGAATCAGAAAAAGTGACATAATTTGTATTTAAGCATAAATATTTCAAGACACGTTATATAATTATGTAATATTTATATTAGATTGTATTTTATGCATACATATTGATGAGATTTTAAAAAGACTGAAAATTAAGCTAAGCAATTGACATATGGAATACCTCAATTACCGAACATTTTTTGTTTTTGATTTTGTGTTTTATCCCAGCAATAGGTCCAAGTTATACAAATAATTTTATTTACATCTTTCAAAGCACCGCTATGTAAAATGATGGTAATCAATACTCTATTTTTCGATTAAATCAATGTACCTTAGTACAGCTGATTCGCTTATTAGAGTACTACCTAACGCTGCTAGATGGAGTTAAGAGTTGTAATTTTGTCAATGAGCAATAATTGCTCCCGTGCTGCAATTGGCCAATCGTATTTGACCGCTTGATTACCGATTGGTTTTAAAAACTACAGAGAAGAAATCTGACTTCCGCCATTAAGAGTGACCCTTGACATCGAATGAGTACGCGCTACTAAAATATATTATTCATGTTTTGGTGATCTTGGAGCATAATATAGCATTAGTCGTATCGGATCCTTTAGGCGAAAAATTAACTTTCGACACTTGGGTTGACCATCTCCACCAAAGTGCACAAATAATGTGATGAATCAATAAGACCAGCCGTTATTCAACCTAAAAACGTGGTCGTGTATAAATATAATAAACAACTGTTCAAACACAAGCCAAGGCAATCAATCAATGTCTCAGTCAATGCGTCACTGTTATAGCATTAACCGTATAAAATCAATGAACCCAGAGCACGTAACGACATGTGGTCAATGCGAGATAACATCTGTTTATTGGGTCGCGATAAAGCCATTTTCCGATGCAGTAGGCAGAGTATTTGGAACAATTGGGGTTGTCAAGCGAGAACTGCTTGTAAATTGCTTTGATTAGCATACGAGTTTCAAGTTTCTGGGTCATGCCTTTTTGCAAGTCGATTGAAGGTTCTTAGTCTGGTTGTGATTGACAAAGCTAAACAATGTCGGAAGTTAGTTGACCATGTCCGGATTATCTACCTCACTTCAATAAAGTTATCAAAGAAAATCTGGCGGTTTTCGCTAATTTTGCTTTTATTCACATTATTAACGAAGAAGAATTTAAAGATGTAATGTAATGCAATCACTGTTTCAATGCAATATACCTTATTATCAATACGAATAACAAATCGTGATGAAAAAAGTGAGAAGTTAATCAATATGATACTGATAAACTTCACCATATTTAAAGTAGTGAATACTTCAGACTACATCGAATTATTATTATTAGAGATTAGAGAGTAGGGTTATAATACTTTATAACCCTATGTTTAAGTACGTATACTGATAAAGTGTTCAAGGCAGTTTAGTGAAGCAGAGTGAAGTGTAGAATGCGCCCAAGCAGCTGTTCCATAAAATCTTATGGATATATTATTTAAGGTAATCCTAGGAGAATGGCTGGAGGAAAAATCTGCTGCTTCTTACACAATTTTACAGAAAGTAAGGAATAAGCCCGGCCATTATTTTTCGCATAACATCGTAAACAGGTTAGCCGGGCCTGAAAATGCAGGAGCACTACTGTCGCAGCGTCGCTGCCAAAAACTGGAAGAAATGTTGAGTCTATTATTCTTTGAGAGCTTATGTTAGGGAAATATGCAAATACTGTTTAAATTTTTTTCTCTGTAACGTTTGATGAACCAAGCATTCAAATGGTGTCAACCTATTAATGACCCCCTACTGAGGACGGGTCTTTTCTCTTGAAGAGGCCTAGAGCATATATGTATAAATAGGCAAAAAACGCGTGTAGTAGACGAGACACTTGGACATCAGTAAAATTAAAGGCGTACCCGATGGGTGGACGACCGATCAAGATATAAAACATTTCACGGTCAATTTTAAAAGGGTGCGTAGAAACTAGATTTTCCTGGCACGAATGTCGTCCAGAGTACCAGACTTAGCTGCCTCAAATGCCCTAATGTAACCGTTTATCATTATGCCATAACCTCGGGTGCTTCGTGAGGAAAGGCTTGGTCTCAAGGACTGATGGAGCCCCTTACATAAACTCTGTACTCGTAAATACTTTGAAGAACCCAAAAGGCGTTCCGTTCCAGAGATTACCAAATTACCAAAAAAAGTCCTTTAATATGTAGGTTTATTCTTTCCATGCCCGTCGCTATAATATATTCATTATGAATGATAAAGTGCGTTCCGCTTAACTATGCCCAGGAGGATCCACCCGGGTAATTACTGGGTCCGCTAATTACCCGGCCTTAGAAATGACGGTAGCGGACGAAATGTTTTAATGAAAAAATTTCGCCCTCTAACTACTAATGAAGTTCTCCCAGTTTTACCAATTAAAGTCGATTGATATTATTATGATGTTTTAAATCTAAGTGGTGTCCCGAGGATAGAGATAAAGGGAATGGGATCACGAAAATTAAATTAGAACTTCTTGGCTTGGTTAATTATTTTACCAGGACATCAAATTTGTTTCAATATTGCGTATATTTTTCGAATACTTTGTAACTTACCTAACTCTATTAACAGAATTTACTTTAATTAAGTATTATATTTTATTAGTATTTACATAGTATCTTTTTACTGCTTGTTACCTTAGAAAGGGAGAGTTTAAATTTTGAATTTAAACAAAACTAAAAGTTTAATATAAATAGCGGAATTTCACAGTATTATTGATTGTGCTCAAATGATCATTCTATTATCGTTATAAAGTAACATTTTTACCATTTACATAATTTTGTCTTATTTTAAAAACTTACGGTGGTATACGCAGTCATCGACCTTAAGCGAATGCTTATTACAAGTCGCAATATCAACTGTGACCATACTTTAAGTTTAACATCAATATTTGCTGATATCAGTAACGATCCCTTAACTTGAATCTCGTGGTCATAAGACGCTGTCTTCACTCGTTCATTCTTATTTAAACAGACCATTGACTTCTTGAACGTCAATAGAGGTCGCTATTTTTTGAGTTTGTCATTATAGCTCACCGATCCTCAGACACAATTCGATTAATCCGGCTGAGCACACATTACTCTGAACGGTTGTCAAGGAGAATCTTCAATGCAAAATATGTTGCTAGGCTACCTGAGGGTATTCGAAGCCAGGAATTCTCTGACTGTAGTTCGGTCACAACCGCTTCTAACATTTGCATCTCATTGAGAATGCAGCCACTAGAAAAGAGCTACTTGAAATAGATACGGCAATTATTATAATCATGTATTGTATGAGTCATCTGTGTATGGTATCTCCATGAGTATCATTCTTTTGACGGAAAATGGCCAAGTGTGTGTCGAACTCACACACAAGTATGAATTAAAAAGTTTCTTGTATAGGGACCCTTAATTTTAAATTTCTTTTGTTAAATTTAAAAATATCTATCTATTACGATTTATTAGGTTTGCCGAAAAATTCTTAATAACAAACAGTTTGTATGGAGATCCCCATTTATCTGTAAAAAAATATTTTGAGGATTTCTTGTTGCAAATTTCTAGCATCTTTCTATTGTTGTTCCAAAGATAGAGTCCTGTGACATTCAGACGGACGTACTTGTACATCTGTCTTCATCTTACACTACATATCCTACTTCATCATCTTCAATAAATATTCACTTAAGCATTTTCCATGTTACTCCTATTTTTATAGAATATTATACTTTTTGGATGTTTGACAAGGCTGTTCAATTCAAGAAAAAGCAGAGTTAATTAACGAGAAATGCCTTCTCCATTGAACAATACTCTTGTTAAAACTACATTAATGTCGAGATTTTGCAAGCAATTTCCGCCTTAGCGACGAATGCAAATACGAATGAAATGTGTTATTTATCGCGTGAATTAGAAATTGCGCTGTAACCCGCAATGGTGCATAAGTCTGCCAGCGCTTAGCATATCTGCGCAGGATTTAGTGAGCTGTTTCAAGTAGTCAAGTAGCCAGCCATTTGGTTTTCTCTTATTCATCAGACACTATAATTAGACTTACAAATTGGAACTATTTTTCTTTAAGTTATATTTTTTTTTTCTACTTTGTGACATAGTATAGGAATATGTAATGTCTGTGATATTTCCCATTCAGTGGTGAATCCAGGGGAGGGCTAAGAGGTTCATGCCATTCCTCCCCACCAAATCATAACACATTTATTTTAAATTACCTTACAATTTTTTTCCGCAGGTTGTTTGAAATCAAAAAAAAAAACAGTTCATGCCCTCCCCAAACAAAAATCCTGTATTCACCACTTATCCTTACCTACTTACTCAAAAAACTACATAATAATATACTAATAATAAATAAACGCTACACTCTTATAGCTTCACACTAGGTTTCCCTATGTCGTGGGTGCCATGGACACCGCACAAAGACATCACTCATCATTCAAACCGCCTCTCTGAGAATCGAACCCATAGACCCTTCGAACGGCCGTCCGGAATGGAAACCACCACGCGGGTCGTAAACAATATAGAAAAACAAGACAAAAGAAAACACACAAAAATAGAACTGATATTGACTATTTAGTCACGAAGAAACAGATCAAGGAAACAAGATCGAATCATCTCCCAATCCCATTTCCCTCTCGAGAGAAATGTACGTAACTAGCGACCCGCTCCGTACCGCTAGAGTAACATAATCTAGGAATTTGAGGCTTTTTATAATGTCGTCATGTTACTTTGTAGGGTGACCCTTTGCATGCTTTATCTTTGAGGTCTTCTGGGAATCGATGATAAAGAATAATGCGCATTATTTTTAAGTACACGAAATTTTTCTTGGATGAATTGAAGACTCTCAAAAAGTTTTTCTTATTTTCTTAATAAGATTGATAAGTAATATCCTTGTACAGACTATTTCATATAATCGTTATATCCACTAAATGTTATTGTGTATACAATATAAATAAACAAAAAAAAACATGAGAGGTGTCAAGGGACACCCGGATGGAACGAAGTTCCTTTCGATTTAAGTTTTGTTGTACAGCGCCATCTCTGTACAACTCACTGAATCACTTCAAAAAAAGTGTCGTCATTCGTAAAATCAAAAAGTGTCGTAATTTTCCGTCTAGCCCCCTTTCACAACGCACGATAAGGAACTTCGTTCCAAAAGACATTTAAAATAGAGTTGTGTGTCAGTATAGAGAGCTACGTGCATATCAATAGATCAGAATAATCTATCTCGTAAATCTCCAAGTTCATTTACTTAAGTCTATGCTAAGAAGGGTTTAGGTTAATGTACCGAGCAATGTAATGCTCGTACACATTGATGATAAGACATTGCACACATATCTATAATGAACAAAATCGACCAAAATCAACTGCCAGGCCATAGTGAAATGTTATTAATTTATATAAAATATTCAAAAAATTAATATCTCTGCAGTATCTCTAAGGTACACCCGTGTCGCGAGTGGCATTGACATTGGACATCACAAAATTAAGTCATCACTATAACACCCATGACATAACATTTCTTTATATATCACATATACCTAAATATCTATCCTGGCTAGAGTTGGGTCATAATAGTTATATTATAATAATGATCAATTTGGTGTTGTTTACTACTTGTGTAACTTAGAAGTATAAAATGATGTAATCACTATGATAAACCTAAATTTATATGTATATGGATGACTCCCCAGCATAAATTATTCTATATTTTAAGACAAAGGACTATCTAGCCTAACATTACAATACCCACAATACGAGTATAAGTAAACATGAAGTTTCCCAATACAACCGATAGCAATAGAAATGTTAGTGCGACTTAAATGTTCCCCTCCTCTTAGAGTCGCACAAACTGTAGCAGTAGACGGTATATTTGTCATATTAACCGCTTACATAATCACCGAACCCCAGATCTGATCCCTCAAAGTATCGCAATCGACGTTCGCCTCGATATCAAATGTCACCATAAGAGCAAAACTACCCACCCCATTTGCCAAGCGAAACGTGTCCCATATTCCTTTATAATAAAAATATACATATATAAAACATAACCGGGAAGGTCGGAGATATCTGATTATAGGATTGGGTCCCCATCACATTATGATAATGGTCACTTCGGCGTCGCTCCGAAATAGAAATAGATTGATTCGCAATTTTTTTTCTCCTCCCAGCGAGGGAAAGCTGATTGATTTTCGAGTTATTGCTGGCGATAGCTCCTAGCTTACTGATAATTAGAATTCATGGAATTACCATGGAATTACATGGATACCGGTCTTACCTTGAGTTGTGGTAAATAATGTTGACAATTTGTGGCTTAAAAAATGTATCTTATACTCAAAAAATATACAGTACAACAACATGAACCTTACGAGCGACCAGTAGATCTGAACTCTACAGAGTTCAGTGCAAGGCTGTAATGCATTACTATCATTCGTTACTTTATAATGTCCTCATTTTAATTGCGAAGACGCAAGACAAAATCATGTAATGATTAAATTATTTGTACACGATATTGCAACGTAGGAAAATTAAAAATACGCACAAAATTCAAACCACAGCTTACCGTGCAAGAAACTGGTGTTGAATATCAATGCACTATGTGTATCACTGCTCTCATACCAATGTCATCAAACTTAAACTTAAATCACTAATGACTATGGATATCAATCATAACTACTTCATTAATCGCACATCACCACACATACGAAAACACTGTTAAACAATTAGACGCCCTTAATGTAAACATCGCATGAGCAGAGCCTGTGTAAACAGACCTAATCTTTTATTATGAGATAAGTTGAATGAACTTTTTAATATTAAATAGCCCTCAGGAAATATTATCCGAAAAACAAATGAATATGGGATAAGGTATTATGGAGGAGTAAAAATTAGAATAGAAATACTGCCCAAGCATTTCTGGACTATGCAATGTGCTGATCTCATGTAATTTTTTTGATCAAACATTATTTATGAATCCTTAGATTGCTCACATAATAATTGTAATTACTACAATAGTAAGATAATTTCTATTTTGACGACCCGTGTGGCGCAATGGTTACCATGTCGGATCGCCGCGCCAAGGGTTCTGGGTTCGATTCCCAGCGAGGCGGAAATTTGAATGATGAGTTTGAATTTCTGTTCTCGGTCTGGGTGTGAATGTCCTTGTCTTGTGTGTTGTCCATGGCGCCCACGACACAGGGAATCCTAGTGTGGGGCTATGAGTGTGAAGCGTAATTTATTATAAATTTATTTATTATTTATATCCGGACTCTGAACACTCGTCAGACGATATACGGTCTTGAACCCGGAGGCCTGAAATGGTGGTCGGTAGAAAACGAATAGTGTATTTTACAGCACCAAAACTAACGCACAATATTTTATTAATTGTTGTTATTTTCAAAACTAATATAGTATACATAAATACCTATTACGAAACAGTAAGAGTGAAAAATATTGTTAATGTAGAGAGTAAAATGTAACAATTTTATTTATACTGCTGACAACATGAGTCATTAAACCACACTAATTATAGACGAAGGTAAGCGTGGTAGCCATTATCCGGTAGGAAAGTCAAGTTGCTGTAGTAACGAAACTTGTAAAGGTGTCTGCCATCTTTGCGTTTGACGTTGGGTCCCCAAGGGTCACGCGTTAGCTCTAATTAGGACAAGTGGAGTGGAAAATTACACTCAGATAGACGGCCCTCGTCCTAATTGCAGATCTGATGGCTCCGACCGAGATGAATTAACGTTAGTGTTTAAAAGTAGGATTAGAGCGAATAGATCATTACATTTGTAAATATCGCACTAAACGGGTACGCGCAACATTTATTTTATACACCGATATTTTGATCCAGTTGCATGGATCGTGATCACGGCTGAACTGCAGAGGCGCCTAGAAACTTTTAACAGAATGACAGATGACATTTGACACTAGTACATAAGCCTATCAACTTTTCGTCCAGTTCATTTTTGCGTTTTGTTAATCTTATTACGACACTATTACTTACCACATCATAAAACTAATAGTATATTATGCTATGTTTATGTTGATAAGTGGATGCAATGTTTTGTCATTACATTTTCTGTTTGGTTCAGGTTTAGTTTCTAAATAATTTGTATCCCAAATTAAAGATTTTCATAATTATTTAATAGGCTAGTTGACAAAATTTGGAAATTAGTTTAAAACTATAGCTTAGCATCTATTTCACCCCAAAAATGTATTATTCTAAGAAAAATAAGTCTTTTACATTAGTATTTTGAGTTTTTAGAAATGAACTTGAAATTGACCGCGAAAAAGGCCAAGACTGTCATGGCGTTTTGAATGACGTCACACCTCACGAAACTGCCGTGTTTGTGTATGACAGTCAATTGTGTTTTTTAATAAATAATGAATTCCTCGTATTATAAATACTGTATAGTGTCCCAATGTAAAAGTACAACGATAAAAACGCCAAACAAATTATTCATATACGTTCCAAACAATAAACAAATACGTAGAAAGTGGTTAAATATGGCAAGGAGGCAAGATGCTCTTACTTTATCAACTGATTCCACAATTTATTTCTGTGAAGATCATTTTGATGTAAGTAATAAACACAACTTGATGTATCTATTTATAAATGTATAGTAAAAGAAATGAATTTTGAAAAATCTACCATAATATACCACACATAACCTATAAAATGTTATGACTTGAGTAGGGTTTTATGATTTATTTGAGTTAAAATATTATTTTCATTTTATAAAATGTAATAATTCATACTCTTCTTATTTTTTTAGTTGCCAAACGATATGATTAATTATACAGAGTATCATATTATGGGTAAAGTTTCTCGAGTGCGCATGAAACCGATGAACAAAAGTCGGTGTTTATTGCAAAAAATTTGCCAAGCATAACGGCGTCAATTTTGGGCAAATTACTGCTGTTTGCTTTGTTAAATCCTGATTCCATAGCAAATTATATCTGTCTTTCAAGATTAAACTAAAAACGAACTGTATTAATTTAACGAGAATTGCTGAAAACTCCAAATAACCTGTTCATTTTATACGAAAATGACAGCTACAACGTAGTGTTTCGCGAGGTGTGACGTCACACTTTCATGCGCTTCACTGATTGATGTTTAATGTCACGTGATTAAACGCCTCAATTTGTCGATTTTATTTTCCAAAAATATTATTAATCTTTTATTATTTTAATAGAAAAGCTGCATTTTTGTTTACTAATTATCATGGTTAATCATTAGAAACTCTAAGCCATTCGATTTATTCTTAGTGGAAACAAGCCTATTGTTTTTTAATTCACAATCGTGTATCGTTTGTATTGTAACTTTGCAAGAGATACGTTTTGAATTAATCTACCGAAGCCAATAAAGATATCTTATTTTACATTCAATGCAGAGGGATTCATAGCCATCGTTATACTGCCTCAATTAGAATACGATCTGTGCTCTGTCGTTGAAGCTAATACAGAATCAATACAATTTAAAGTAGAAATTCAATCAATCTATCAAGTAAACTATTTCAATTCGAATAATATTTTTATACGTTCTTCGTCAATTCATTTAATTGTAAAATTTAGATTTCTAGTAACTAAGACAAAAGTTACTTTGATATAAAAATTTACTCCCTGTTTTACCCCTTTGTATTCATTTGTAAGTTTCATGCTTCTAGTTTATCTAATGATTTGGAATGCATCGTCTTTTAGTTAATAGCAGCGTTTTACTAAATAGACGTATTAAGTCTTAAAGAAAGTGGTTAGTTTGTTCAATCAATTACTGATAAGAGGTTTAAAGACCAGACAATGTTTCGACTAAACTTATGAGACCAACTTTGAAGACCCGACCCTTGAAATGATTCATTATGTCCAACTTACATTATAAACTTCTGATCAAGTTAGTTGTACAACGTCTTATTTTGTTTGGCTCAGTGATTAGAGAGTATTGTGTCGTACTGTGTCAGTAGTTTAAATGTTTGAGAATAGATGAAAGGCAACATTTAAAACTTATTATCTCTTTTGTACTATAATCAATATCATTAACCCTAAAAATGTTTGTCAGCACTTCATTTTTTATCAAATTATAACTTTAATCAATCAATGGACTGTCAAATTGATTGCATAAATAAATGATATTCATAGTAATTGTGAAAAGTATAGTATTTCATTGAGGAATTCATAAACTGTTTTAGAAAGATACCTTTAATAATTTTAATAAAATAAAAATTTAACGCATGATTATACAGGTTCTCTTGCGGATGTGTCTCCTTCCATCTACGTAATTATTTACTTAATAATACCTGGTTTAATTATAAATATTTGATATATGTAATTTTTATTTTATAAGTAAATCTGACTGTGAAGTAGCTCCATTTCAATTCCTATGTTTCTATACTACGATTTCTCTATTTCTATTTCTCTCACAATTATATTTATCATACTTTACTAACCCAAGAAATTTACTCGAACGGCAAAGCATCTTGGAGAATTTTATTTAGTTTATTTCCAATACCACACTGATCAGACACAGCAGCTGTGCCATCTTATTCCTCGTCAGCGTCTCAATTCTTACTGGTTAATTATTTATATTGAACAAGGTTATCATTTATATTAAAAATTATTCTTCATATTTGAAAAATTCATTATTTTAATACACACAGTCCAAACTAAAAATCGGCGTCGTCTCGTACGACTTAAGCCGAGTCTGGACCATTTCGAAGGTCTTGCTGCAGCGCAGACTTTATTTGTTACTGTTTTTTTCTTTGTTTTAAAGATTAACGGTCTTATGGCCTTATTCACAAAAGTTTAATAGCTTATGGATGATGGATGTATTTTCATACGTTTTGTCGTTTTCATAAGTCAGAGACTAAATACTTCTTTATCTTTGCTTTTTTTATGAATAAGGAAATGAGACTCTTAGATTTTATGTTTTGTGCTTTACTCCTTCAAATAAATGTTTTTTCTTTCTTTCTAATACAACATATTGTTATAAAACTAGATTTTATCATTGTTCTTTCTGAAATTCATCTTATTCGAAAGTGCATTGGAACATTAATAACATTCTACAAATTGAAACGCAAGGGCGATCAAACTTCTCGTATGATATAATTACTTGTAAAATCAAAGAATATAATTAATAATAATTCAATGTCATGGGAGTTTGGAGTGTAAAAGTTAAACTGATACGAGTGTTTTTCTAGTGGTCAAAATACGATAGTAAATTCTTTAAGGAGAAAATAGGAATTTGAATTTTGCTTGACAACTCTAAGACCATACATTTTATCAAGAACGATATTATCAATAAAACAACCATAATAATATTTTAATTGTTAACACTAAAACTCTTCGCTTGATAAACAAATAAAAAGAAAAAATATCTGGATATCAAAGACCCCACGACAATTTAAAGATTCTTATGTATTTTGTTCATTACACTTAACTGCAGTTAGATCTTTTACAGTAGGAACCTATCATGTTACAGAAAAGTAAATCGATCTACATCCTATTCTAGCTACTACAGTATGATCTAGGTATAGAAACCGACATTAATTAAATCAATCACTTACGCTAGACAAAAACCGTCAGGCTGTAAGATTCAGCTTACACTGTTATTTAATTATGTATTACTCTGACTACATTCGCTACAGCACTAAGCCTTAAGCCATGGTTTGAGAAGCAAAGCCTAAAATGGAACTCGAGTGCGACTAGTTATTCATGTAACACTCACTCAGCAGCCGGAGCGTGTCGTGAGGATTATTAAACTTGTTGTGTGTTTATTCAAAATTAACACATACTCGTAATATTGTGTTTATTCAAAATATACCTTTAATCATTGAAGTATAATGTCATAGAACAAACATCTCGAACAAAATGTGTGTCCCGCCTGGGAGGTTCGATTTTCAAAATTAAGCCCCGGTTCTCCTTTCAAAATCGAACGAATCCATTGAAGATTGAAGCCACGTGGCGGCAATGCATTGGGACATACATGGTGTTCGCTGTGTCGGTTCTATACGCTAGTAATAATACTTCAATGCCTATAACACTTATCCTTTATGGTTAATATAAAGTCACACACATTTTACGAAATACAAGAGAATATTATCCTTAAAAGGTAACAAAAACAGAGTCACAGATACACTAATTAGTTAAAACTTATAAACCCCTCTTTTCTATAGGGGATTAAAAAGCGAGCATAATATTATTTATTATTTTATTTAGTAGTTATAGATTATAGTCAATATTTTCAAAGTATACATTTTAATTATAGTTTGTAATAATAACAGTATACCTACTTGTCTAGTAGTAGATGTAAAATTGCATTAATTCATCATTCATTTTATTTTAACAATATTTAATTCAATAACTATAATATAATCATTTTACAATCAATTTCATAAAACAATTTTTGGAAAAGGAGAGAGAATGATATTAAAAACAAAAACATTTACCATTTAGGTAAAGAATTTAATTACGACATACCAAAAACACAGCAACAGTGTCTTTAAAAACTTGGTTGCCCTTATAAAATTTCCACGCTAAAAACGTTGATGGAAAGATAAAGTGACTCTTGAAAGTACCATAGACTCAAACACCAACTAATTTGGTGCCGTTGCCCACTTAAGCGAGGGGAAATTCGTCACTTCCGTTTCCAGCCGGGAGCTTTCACGAACGCCTGAAGGTACTAATTTCCGGTTCAGGAAAGGCTTGCCCGGGTTTTTTTCCTTTCTAATATTTTAGGCACCTTTGGTCAATTTGACCAAACAATAATGGCGTTTGAAGCATGTTTGCATACTTTGCATTAATATTTTAGTGGTTCGGTGTTACTAAGTAGCAATCTAAATATTAATGTATACTCTAGTTAAACGCATTTGATTTCGAACCCTGAAAATAAGAATAAGTTTAACTAAAGATTGATTTATGTTTAATCAACTTACGAAAAAATTTAACGATTTTATCGTGGTCATTGAATCTCATTGTGCATTTATAAGTATTTGAACGTTTGTTGTCTTTTCTTCGTTTTCAACGGATCAGCATGCTAATTCGCGTAACTTAACAAGTTCGATTTCAGTGCAGTTGCAGTGACGTTCCGATCAAAATGACACTTTCCGTATTCTCGTAGCTTTCGCGAGCGCTGTCAAACACGCTCATGTCACGCGAGCGCTTGTAAAAACGCTCACGTCACAATAAGATACGCGTCAAAATTTTCTGAATTTTTTTTACTAAGTTCATTACGATTTACGAGGCAAAGTGAAGACCTTCATTCTGCCATATTGAGATAACATATGACGTTATTTGTGAACTGAAGCACACATTATTACTTTTGACGTGATAACGTTTATAAAGACGATGAGCCTGAAAGGCATTCACGAAAACCGAGTAACGGCCGCTCACGTCACGGAAGCGCGCGCAGCATTAGAGAGAGAGGCACGCTAGACCGGCCGTCTCTCTCCCACTCAAGCGTAATCGGTCCGCTTGGAAGGCATTCTCGAAAACGTGGTAACGAGCCTGCTCACGTCACGAGCCACAACGCGCGCAAAGTATCGAGAAAGAGATACGCTGAATAATAATAAAACGAAATATATATCTGTAATTTAATATGTAAAATTGTAATTTTCATTCTATTTCCCGTTCCTAATGTGCGAATTGACAATATTTATATCATAAATTATTCTTCTACGAAATAGACGTTATCACGTAAAACCATTGTCCGTAAACCGACTTTACAGACAACCAATTTTTTTTTATAAGAAATATCATTAAAATCCTTATTGGGATAATATGTAAATATTCTTCAACGTTGTTTAATGGAAACATAATAAATTGTATTTGATTAATTAATAAGTTTATTTGTTCTCTCATATGACAACACAAACACAGAGTACTAAATAGTCGAAGAAAAGTTTGGCAGGCGCGCAGGATGCGTGGCAGTTGACGCGCAGTTCAAAAATTACGAGAATACGGCTTAGACGCTAAACTACAACTTCATTGCAGCGTCGCTGCAACTTGATTGTAGCGTCATTGCAACTTAATCGATGCGTCTTAAAGTTATATACTTAAAGTTGTATACTTTTACAGTATACATTCTATTAATTTCATACTTTACCATTATTACAAAAAAAAAACTGAAAATTTAACTCTATAAACATCACTTATTTCTAATGAATTTAATCCACGTAACAAAATAATGTTTTCTGTAACTGTTCGGGCTGGGCGGTTGGTTGACAGTGGAGCCAGTGGGTGCTCAAGTCGGTGTCTGCCCGGAAATGAGAGCCTGCAGGCTTCGGCGAGTGGATTTCCTGTGGACGAGACGAGACGAGACGAGACGCTGAGAGTGCCACGGCAGTAAGGAAACCGGACAGAGACCCACTTGTTTATTTATTTACGTTTGTTTACATTTAATGTCGCTTCTCGTTGACCTACCTTAACTTACTGTCTTTGTTTCGCTTTAAGAAACCTAGTACCTAATTATCTCTAACACTAAATAGTCTTCAAGTAAGCTCAAAGCTGCGTCTAAATTGGTGAAACCATTTCTAAAATTTTCATCAAACTTCGGTAAATGAGTGTTTGTTAACCTGCTGTCAATAACTTACCTAACTTGGCATACGATCTATCTAATCACTTGTTTAATATCACTTTTATTACATCGTTCTTTTATTATTTTTCGGCTTATTAGTATTAACATTAGTGGAAAAATTTATAAAAGTTTCTGTCATTGACGTATAATGTACTAGCATACTATAACAGATAAAGAAAAGGTAAGCAACAACCCATATTGACTTGTAAATGTAATGAGCTTTTATCAATAAAATATTTTTGAATTTTGAAAAAATTTAATATTTATTATCCCAGTGCTGGGCTAGGGGTTTCCTCTCACAATGTGAGGGGCACAGGCCATAGTCTACCACGCTAGCCTAGTGCTGATTGGTAGACTTCGCACACCTTTGAGAACATTATTTTGATCCTCCCCTCCCGACCGTCGTGAAGTGCAGACGTGTTTGTAGTGTGTCAGCTCAATTTTTACCTTGTGCATTTAAAATCAAAGTATAATTGTGTCAAAACCGATCATAACACCCTGCCTGTACATACAGAATATATTGTTTCATCCCACCGTGAGTAAATAATAACAATATTCAACATAAGTGGTACAGATAACAGTGAATTAATTAACGTGAAAAAGCAATCAAAAGGGATCGTGGTAATCCGGCCGAGAAAAATATACGCAAGTATTTCTCGATACCCACAATTTTAACCTGACTCCTAATATATCGATAAAAATTAATTCTTACCACCCTACATTTCTACGGCAAAAGTATGCCTCGGCGTCGCACTCCCCCCACCTCACCTGTTCTTCCACAAGAAATGTCAGTAGTGTCAGTATCAAAACAGAATACTGATGTCAGTAATATACAAACTAATGTCACATCTGCGTCAACAATGTCAACATCAAAATTAAATAAACCTCGCATAGACTTGTAAGAGCAGGAGGGCCTTCTTCCATATTTGTCACGGATTAATAGAATAGCGAATAAATCATATAATATTTCCGGTTAATTAAAATGTATCACTAATTAATTTCACGAAATACCATAACGATCGAGTAGGCAATGATTCTTAGTACAATGTTTAATTATAATTATCACGAAATATATTTGGATCGACTGGATGCACAGCGATTCGTCGCAGAGGTGGTCCGCTGGCGGCGTCCAGGATCAAAGTGCCATCCATCATGGCCGCCCCGCTACCATCGACACGACGCTTCGCTAGAGTGACATTGACATCCACTTGTCACTCTTAACGTCGAATTTGTCAAAGCGCCTACACGGCCAGACTGACATACGACCGTCCTCGGGCGTGTATTAGTTTCTGAAACAAGATTTCTCAAATCACTAGCAGCTGGTAACAGCCTGAACTCACACATAGGAAACCCTGCAATTAATAGTAGGACTGCTCGTCCATCCTGTCAATAACGACTACACTACTCTGATTATTACGTAACTCCCATGTCTTCCGAAGGCGAATAAAATTGTCGCTATGACTTGGACCAGACGAGTACATCCCCCCTTCTTCAACCGGTTGATCAACGCAATACATCTGGCCTGAGGAAGTGTATCCCCTCAACCAACCTTTTCAGGTGTGGCCCGGATGACACTACTCAACCAGGATAGACATCGTATTCATACATCTGGACTGAGGAAGTGTATCCCCTCAACCAACCTTTTCAGGTGTGGCCCGGATGACACTACTCAACCAGGATAGACAACGTATTCATACATCTGGACTGAGGAAGTGTATCCCCTCAACCAACCTTTTCAGGTGTGGCCCGGATGACACTACTCAACCAGGATAGACAACGTATTCATACATCTGGACTGAGGAAGTGTATCCCCTCAACCAACCTTTTCAGGTGTGGCCCGGATGACACTACTCAACCAGGATAGACAACGTATTCATACATCTGGACTGAGGAAGTGTATCCCCTCAACCAACCTTTTCAGGTGTGGCCCGGATGACACAACTCAACCAGGATAGACAACATATTCACATCTGGACCGGACTAGTGAATCCTTTCAGCATGCTGGATGTCACTATCACTGGCCAGGATCGACAACTTAACACTTACAATGATTACATCACATACCTATTATCACCTATGATGTCGAGTTATCGTAGTAGGTAGAAATTTCTATTTCGTGTGGTACATCCCATGTCTCAGGATCTGAGTATACACTGAGGGTATCTGAACCGACTGAGACCGTACGAGAGTCGGCAGACAAAGTATTAGAGTTTGTGGTCAAGGAATAATTACGAGTAGTGTTAGTGAGTAGTAATCACAATGAGCTACAAAAGAATCAATACAGATCACCTGTTATATCATGTCGCCATCCAATGACCGATCATTGTAAGCCACGGTACAAGGAGCCGCAATGCACTCTCGTCAGTATCAACAAAATTAAAGGCAGGTAGTTCAGATATTCGCAGGTTGCATGTCCACACAACTGACATTGTCACTTAGTTTGTCTGAATCACACACAAAAAAACAAAAGACAAAAACACGAAATGTCTAATTGTTATTTTTCTGAACTGAGGGTAGACGATAATTAAAGAATATCAAGATGCTTGAAAATTGAAAATTCTTGATATTATTTACAGAATGCTTCTGGTGTCACAAAATAATATACCTGCACTGACTTTGATTATCTTTGTTAATCATAATTACGTTGAAAGATACTGTACAATGACTTTATAATACTTCGTTGAATCAAGCACAAATACGACGAAACGATTTGTAGTTTACGCAAACCACCATTGTAATCAGTTATTTCTAATCAATCTTATTTTAAGGAAATCCTGGAACTCACTCGAAGCACAATAGTTTTTACTTAAACACGAATTCATGAAATCATAACTTTGAACATTCTGTCAGGTGTTTTTTTTGACAGTTCAAGTTGACGGCACCATTTACACTGGAAGTCAAAATATTACACTAAAACTATCGGATTCTCCAATTTTGTTAAGAATAATGAAAAAAATATGCCATACCGAATCGCTGTCTTATAACCTCAAACCTTGATGACATTATTCCGATCCTTTATATTCGAAATTTCAAATCCTTATTTTACATGCTCGCTGTCCACTGTTTGTAATATCATATCTGAAAAACCTGAAATGCGGATTCTTGCGGTCCAAGAGAAAAGATGGTACTTTTCCCTCAGAGACACTTTACGTACAATGGCCCAACTTAGAGGCTAAGTACGGAAACTGGAGCCCATCACCATAACCCTCAAAGACACGTCTTATGAAATTTTTTTTTTTTTGGTTTGTTTGGTTTGTTTTGGTGTCTTGGATGCTGTTACTCCCTCGGCCATCTCTGAAAAACTGAACACGTCCTCGTGTTCTGTGTTCAAATACTCGTAGTAACATTCTCAGTTTCACTATTCACTTCCATCATAATTGCTTCTCGACTGAATATCGACATCTTGCGTGAGGCGAGTATCTAGGGGTAGGCTCACATATTTTCTTTGTAAAATTCCACGGTTCTCATTTACTCGCGTTTACTGTAGTGTCGTTTCTCATTGAAACCAATTTATTTCAAATATCATCCGAACCACCGTCATTCTTCATTTATTTTCCGACATGTGTGGGCGAAATTTTCTCACCACATGGGTCCATCGCACTTCTGATGTAAGAGCAGGAGGGCCTTCTTCCATATTTGTCACGGATTAATAGAATAGCGAATAAATCATATAATATTTCCGGTTAATTAAAATGTATCACTAATTAATTTCACGAAATACCATAACGATCGAGTAGGCAATGATTCTTAGTACAATGTTTAATTATAATTATCACGAAATATATTTGGATCGACTGGATGCACAGCGATTCGTCGCAGAGGTGGTCCGCTGGCGGCGTCCAGGATCAAAGTGCCATCCATCATGGCCGCCCCGCTACCATCGACACGACGCTTCGCTAGAGTGACATTGACATCCACTTGTCACTCTTAACGTCGAATTTGTCAAAGCGCCTACAGACTATTTAGAGGATTCAAGTGCAATTAGACAACGTGAATATTATGATTCAGAGCCAGACCTTTATTCTATGGCGGCAAATGTAACCGATGGTAAAAAGCGTAAACGCAATGAAGACAATACGAATAGTTTTTCGATATTATTGAAAGACATGTTTTCAACCTTTTCTCAAGAGCAAGATCGAAGATTTCAAGAATTACAGTGCACTATAAATAAAATTAATGAACAAAATACTGAATTGCGTAAATGCGTGGAACACATGTCGGATAAATATGACGAATTTCTTGCAAGAATATGCACACTTGAACAAGAAAAACAATGTGACAAAAAGAAAATCGCATTCTTGGAAGAACAAGTGGATATGCTGGAACGAAAATCGCGTATGTCTAGTATTGAAATACGAAATATTCCGAAGAGTAATGGAGAAACAAAAGAGATACTTGGTACAACAATATCAAATTTGGGAAATATTCTAAACATTGATATAACCTCCTCACACATGAGGGATGTTTACAGAATCAACACCAAAGATGGTACTAACCCTGTTATAGTGGACTTTTGTACAGTAATGTTAAAAGATAAATTTATTAAAGCAGCCAAAAACTTCAATAAGACTAAATCTAAGAGTGAAAAGCTGAATACTACATACTTAAACCCACAACATAAGCGAATCCCATTATATGTTTCTGAAAACCTCACGAAGAAGTCACAACATTTGTACTACCTAGCCAGAAATTATAAAGCCCAACATGGTTATACATTCTGCTGGACAACAAATGGCATCGTGTATCTGAAGAAATTCATCGACTCACCCCAGATACGGGTTACTTGTGTGGCGGACTTGGATAAGTTAAATCAATGACTATACTTCAATATTCATATCAATATGTTATTATCTTTTTATAATACAACTCAACCTATCTGGATCTTGACTTTTTCACACAAATTACAGGATTTTGTATCAGTTACAAATAATAATGATTACTTTATTTTATGTAGGGAACATTACAAGGTAGGGACATTGTCCTGGCTAATGGTACTTGAAATATATATAAAAAACTTTAAAAATGGATAGCACAATACAATTTAATCTTAACATAGACAATTTTGAATTAAGTAATTATTTCAGATGTTATCCTGAGGATTGTACTACACATATGCATAATAATGACAACTACCTAAAAATACTACAGCAAAATATACGTAGTATAAATTGTAATTTTGATGAAATACACACTCTTCTAGTTCGATTGAAATTGTCTTGTGATATAATTGTTCTCTCGGAATGTTGGTTATCTTATGTATCTGCGCTGCCTGTGCTACAGGGATATAATTCTTTTAAAACAATAGACAATTATAATCAGAGTGATGGTGTTGTTATATATATTAAATCTAGTATGAATTGCACAGTTGAAGAACCAAATTTCTTGGATGCAAACTGCCTAATTGTTAAATTAACTCTGGATACTGTCTTAATAGCAATTTACAGGCCACCTAGCTTTGACAATTTAGATAACTTTTTTAATTCAATACATAATCTTTTAGAATCTTTACAGACATACAAAAATATTATCTTAGTAGGTGATATCAATATAGATTTGCTAAAAATAAATTCTACAACTTCTTTTTACCTAGATATTATGGCTTATCATGGATTGCTCCTTGCTATAAACTCAGTAACCAGAGGTAATTCTTGTTTGGACCATGTGATGTTGAAGTCAGTTTCTAAGTCATATACTTTTATACTCAACACTACAATAACTGATCATAATTCTGTTCTTTTTTGTATAAAGAGAAATGTAACACACACAACAGCAATAAAATCGTATTATAACCAAAAATTAAACTTTGAAAAATTTATTGCTGACTGTAAAAACATTGATTTTGACGTCATATATAAGGAATGTAACTTAAATACAGCTTTTAATAACTTAATTGATATTTTATCCAAACAAATTTTTAGAAATTCAATAAAAATACTAGTACCTAGGAATAAAATGATTATTAAACCGTGGATAACAGTTGGTTTGCTCAGATGCATACGTACTAGGGACAGAATGCATAAAAAGCTAAAAAAAACGTAAAACAGATAATATATTAAAAATTTCTTATATTCGTTATAGAAACACTTGTAATAATTTGCTCAAAAAACTAAAAAAACAATATGAAAAGGATCAGTTACAAATGTCTAAAAACAACATCAAGAAATTGTGGTCTACTATTAAGTCAATAACACACCTAAATACTCAAAAGCAAATTCCACTACAGTTATTATCAAATCAGGATAATAATGACACTGCCTCAGCAATTAATAATGTAAATAACTTCTTTGTCAACATTGGCAAACAGCTTGCACAACAACACTCCTCCAACATCCCTGACTATGATAGTATCGGGCAGCCACCACTAAATTCATTTGTTCTGTTACCTACCGACAATCATGAAGTCGAAAAAGCTATTAATCAACTAAAAAGTGACTGTTCTCCAGGCTGGGATATGATAAGTGCCAAAGTATTAAAAAACATTTCTAAAATAATTTCACCTGTTCTGAGAAACCTCATAAACCGTTGCTTTGAAGAAGGAACCTTCCCTACCGCGTTAAAAAAGGCAATAGTGCTTCCGATATATAAGGCAGGGGACAGAAGCTGTGTCAACAATTATAGGCCTATCGCAATTTTAAGTACAATTTCAAAGATCTTTGAGCGCATCTTAAATACTAGATTAACCAAATACTTGGAAAAATATAAACTACTATCTGACAATCAATTTGGATTTAGAACAGGTCGCTCTGCAGAAGATGCAGTCCTAGAGTTAACTAATTTTCTTGTAAATAAGATGGATGCAAGGAAAAAATGTATGACCATAGCTTTAGATTTAACTAAAGCGTTTGACACAGTTTCTGTCTCTCGATTAATTGATAAACTTCATAGATTAGGCATTAGAGGTACTCCACTTGTATTATTATCAGATTATTTAAAAAACAGAACACAACGTGTAAAAATTGGAGAACTCACTAGTGAAGAGTCAACCATAGAGTATGGAGTTCCTCAGGGCAGTATATTGGGTCCTACCTTATTCCTTTGCTACATTAATGAATTATGCGAGTTAAAATTAGAAAACTGTCGTATATCCTCATATGCAGACGATACAACACTAACCTTCTTTGCTGACTCTTGGGAAGAACTTTTCAACGTAGCGCAAACAGGCTTTAATAAAGTATGCCACTGGTTGGCATATAATTCTCTTACACTTAATAATAATAAAACTAATTATATCATTTTTGAAATACAGAATAAAAATATACTAAATACTATTAACAAAAATATTATCGCGCATAATTGTTCATTTCCCCCAAAACCAACTTGTAATTGTCCTCAAATCACAAGAACAGATCACATAAAATATTTAGGAATAATATTGGATAAAAACCTAAACTTTAAAAAACATATTCATACTGTATCTCAAAGAGTTCGTAAACTAGGTTTCATTTTTAAACGTCTCAACAATATTACAGACAACAAAACGATAAAAATGGTATATGATTCTCTAGTCCAATCAATTATTAGCTATGGTATAACAACCTGGGGGGGTGCGAGTAAATCTATCCTCATAGAATTGGAAAGAGCGCAAAGAATGATACTTAAAATAATTCTATCTAAACCTCGTCGTTTCCCTACTACACAACTATATCAAGAAGCAGCAACACTCACGGTTCGCCAATTATACATATTGCGGATTTCACTCCAGAAGCATTCCACAATATCTCTAACTTCTATTAGGGATATTAATAATCACTAGACGACATTATGCTGTATGTGAGACAGTGCAAGTAAAAACTAAATTTGCTCAAAACTTCTTTAATTATAAAAGTGGAATAGTATATAACAATTTAAACAAATCTCTACAGTTAGTGAATCACAGTAAACATGTATGTAAAAAAATAATATCTAAATGGCTTCTAAATTTGGATTACTCAAATACGGAAAAATATTTAACAAAAATTCCTAATATAATTAAATAATATATATATATATATATACATAGTAAAAATAAATTTATAAATATACAAGTATATAAAATATGATAAATAATTTTCATAGGATGAAACAGAGACTTCTTTTTTTTCACACAGACACACACATACACACATACATACACACACACACACACACACACACACACACACACACATCCACACTTGCATTCTCATACACAAAAACACTTACCCGTACATATTAAGGCTGACACATACACACACTTTATACTTAAGATGATAAATTGAAAATTATTTTCATCATATGCATCATATGCATCTTTACGGCTAAAATGAAACATGTAACTATTATAACAACTTTTTTTTTCTGTAAATTAGCTTTTAAGTTAATTTAAAAAACTTTTGTAACTTAAAATAATTTTAAAACTTGATAAATTTATACATAGCTTGTAACACTCTTATAAGTTTAATGGGAGGGGGACCTGGTGTGCTATATTACAGGCTCCGGCTTAGCTTAGGCACCAGATCCCCCCACAAATTGTACATTCCTTATTGTAAAAGAGTAAAACTAACATTTTGTGGAGATAAATAAAGAATTATTATTATTATTATTATTATTATTATTATTATTATTTATATATATATGTACCTATTTCTCAGCTCTTAGGCTGGTTTTTATCCACATTTACGGGCCAGAGCCAAGTAAATGCAGATTATAAAGTTGTATCTATAATATGTGCGTGTGTGTTTCATTGATGTCAATTTGTAAGAACTTTCTCACAATTCTGCAAGTATTTAAAATTACGGCTTTTTGGAAAGTGATGTAGAGTGTGTCTTTTAGGTCTAAAATTTGTAAACTATGGCGAAGATGCTTAGGTATCACACCAGTAGTAGAAAGAACTATTGGGACTACATACACTTTATTCTGCTTCCAGATTCTATTTCTTCCTTGAGTTCTAAGTATTTATTGATTTTTTCGGTTATAGTTTTCTGTATGTTATGAGTATTTGGTACGGCAACATCTATGAGGTAAGTTACTTTATTAGTTTTGTCTTGAAGAGTTATATCTGGTCTATTGTAGTGAATGGTCCTATCGGTTAATATAGTGCGGTCATAATACAATTTGTGTGTGGCATTTTCTAATACAGTTGATGGAGTGTATTTATAATACGGCGTGTTGGTATCATTTACAAGATTATGTTTTAATGCTAATTTTTGATGGATGATATTAACTACTTGGTTATGTCTGTAAGTGTAGTCTGTCTGTGTTAGAGTTGTACATGCTCCGGTAATATGTTGTATAGTTTCTGGTTGAATGTGACACTTGCGACATTTATCACTTATTATGGATGAGTCTTTAATGATGAATTTCCTGTAGTTTTTAGTGTTTATCACCTGATCCTGTATAGCTGTTATAAACCCTTCTGTTTCAGGAAACAAGCTGCCTATTGTTAACCATTTGTTAGAAGCTACTGAGTCTATATGTGATTGATAAAGATCATGTGGATGGCGCCCGTGAAGAGTTTTCTTTTTCCAATTATCTATTTTATATGATTGGGGGTCTCTATGTTCAGAACGTATATGTTGGTTTTCACTGAGGTTTAAGGGAGTAAAGTTATGGTCGTTTTGTGATATGGCTTTGTGAATATTACTGGTTAGTGATTTAGTGTGAAAAAATGAATTCAGATTATCAATTTGTTTTTCCCAAAGATGATGAATATCTATTAAACCTCTTCCTCCACTATCTCTCTTGATGGTAAGTCTTTCAATGGCAGATTTTGGGTGCAGATAATTATGTTTGGTAAGTGTAGTGCGTGTGATTCGTTCAATATGTGCTATGTCTGTATTTGACCATTTTACTACTCCAAATGAGTAGGTGAGTATTGGGATAGCGTAGGTGTTCAGTGCTTTTATGGTGTTTTTTCCTGACAGTTGCGTATTACATACAGCGTTTATTCTTCTCTTATATTCTACTGTTAATGTCTGTTTGATTTGAGTATGGTTCAATCCTTTCAACTGATTATATCCTAAATATTTATATACATCCGATGGTTCCATTGCTCGTATTAAATTGTTTTGGTCTATTTCGTGGTCCCCAGGCCGGATATTACCTTTTATAATATGCAACGTCTTACACTTATTTAGTCCGAACTCCATATTTATGTCCTTGCTAAATTCTGTTGTTACGTTTATTAGTTGCTCCATTTGTTTTTGAGTTTGTGAGTATAGTTTTATGTCATCCATGTAGATAAGATGCGAGATGGTGGTTTTTTCTGTTGTTGATTTAAGGGTATATCCAGCATTGCAACCACGCAGTAGGTTTGACAAAGGGTTCAGTGCAAGGCAAAACCATAGGGGGCTAAAGGAATCTCCTTGATAGATTCCTTTCCTAATTGATATTTGTCTAGTTTTAGCTGTACTATTTCTATAATTTAACTGTAATGATGTTTTCCAGAAGGTCATTACATTACGCATAAAACTAACTAACTTCGGATTGATCTTATAAATATTTAATATCTGTATTAACCAGGAATGTGGAACACTATCAAAAGCTTTTTGATAATCTATATAGGTACAATGCAAATTTCTATTTTTTGTGGTGGCGTGTTTATGGATAGTAGAATCTATGATTAACTGCTCTTTACAGCCCATGTGTCCTCGCCTACACCCTTTCTGCTCTTCGGCCATAATGTGATTATGTTCGATATGTGTATTAATTTTCCTGGCTATTGCTAATGTGAGAATTTTATATATAGTAGGGAGACAAGTGATTGGTCTATACTTAGATGGTTCTTGTGTGTATATGGTTTTTGGTAGCATGTAAGTTATTCCTGTCGCGATGAATTCTGGTATATTCTGTTTCCCTAAAATTATGTGTGTAAGATTTTTTGCAATGGATTTGTGTAATGAACTTAACTTTTTATACCAATAGTTATGTATTTTGTCGATGCCAGGTGCTTTCCAATTATGTAGTGTGACTGTAACATTTGTAATATCTGTCTCCGTAATCTCAACAAAATCCATTTCTGGTATTACACTCCACCTACTCTCTTCTTGCGTTATCCACTTCGCCCTATCGTTATGTTGTGCATTCTCTTCCCATATCTTAGCCCAAAAGTCTTCTAGTTGTGTTTCGGTTGGTATATTTAAATTATCTATTGTAGTGTTTTCTGTCTTTTTTTGTAAATTTCTATAGAATACTTTTTCATTTTTATTGAATAGAATATTATCATTTTTCCTCTGCTGTGCTTTCTTGTACCTTCTAAGCCTATGTACCTTAAGTGCTAGTTTTTGTTTCAAAGTATCTAAAAATTCTTCAGGTGTACTATTGTTACTTTCATGTTTGGTATGTGTGATTTTTCTCCTAAATATTTCCTGGACTTTTTTTACTACTTTTTTTGTTCTGATATTGTTTATATACTGGGTGAGCCTTCCACAATCTGCTCTAAGTTTTTCTATATCTTTTTCTAGTCTTTGTTGCCATGGAGGTTTATTATTATGTTTTTGCTGAACGTTATTTTTATGTTCAATAATTTTGTAATTCAGCTCTTCAGCTATAACAGCACCTGTGCAATATATAAGTGTATGTACGTCAATTAGTTTTGTGTCATTTGAAATATATTGTGGTAAGATATCATTGTTAAATAAATTAGTTAACTGTGATAATTTATAGCTATATTTTAATTTGGGTAATTTTGGACGAACAGTAGGGTCCATTCCAGAGTATTGTATTAAAGTTGATTTTAACCTGTCGTGTAGTCTTTGGACGTGTGGTTCAGTTAGAGGGTTTGTTTCTACTAAAATTTCAATTTCATTCTCTACTATTAATGTTTCACACTCAGTTTGCACACATCTATGTGTTGTTTGGGTGGATATGTGTGATGTTTCTGTGTTTAACCGTGTACGTGTTTGTGGCACCAATTGGATGTCAGTGTTGTATGACTGTGTGATCTGAGCATTTGACTGATCATTTATCATGATAGGTAACATCTCTATAGAATCTGTGTTTTCCTGTAACTTTATTCTTACTTCTTCTTTTATTTGGTTTAATGTATCAATGGACAGTAATTTATTTCTTATTATAGTTCTCCTTTGGTCTGATATTCGTTGTTCTGTAACTTTAATTTCGGGATATTGTTGTGAAAAAAGATCGTACAACTGTTTTCTATACATGGTCATATCTGTTTCTAATTTTGTTATGTGGTAATAAGTGCGCATGATAAATAAGTTCACTTCTTTACTCCATCTCATGCGCACTCTTGGTTTCCCAGCCTTAGTGGACGCAGGTAAAAAGGTATTCACCTCCTGCGCAACACTTAAGGTTGAGGTTGGTGCTTCGCGTGAGATATCATCCGCGAAAGACACCGGTGATGGTATGTATGAGCTTGTAGATGGACTATATGGTTCTTCTATTGACATGGATGAGTTTGTGTTACCTATGGCTGTCAGTTGTGTTGGCTGTAGTATATTCGGGATACCCGGAGGGAGCCCGCCTATTCAACTCCTCTCCGCTGACGGTTCGCATGCTGAAACACCCAGCGTCAGCTCCAGGTGTGCCCCGGCGATCACCCCCGGGAAGCGGCCCTAAACGTTTATTTTAGATCTGGTCTCCATATTGAATGGGTCGCCAGTGCCGTGTTAGCCGTGTCAGTATTTTACTATCACGTGTCCGCCCCCCACGTGAATCAGGTGGTCGATTCGGACGTACGGTTGGACTTTAGGGGGCTTATTATTATTATTATTATTATTATTATGGAGAACTTTCCGGTGTGCAGGTTTCCTCACTATGTTTTTCTTCACCGAAGCAAGTGATAATTAACTTCTAATACTTGTACTAAATAATATTTGAAAATTCTGAGGGGCATGCCAGGATTTGAACTCGGGCCCCGCGTTCGGGAGACCTAACCGCTAGGCTATCACTGCTACTACGAGAACAGATATTGCTATGAAAATTTGTGATGCAGCCGCCGCAGAAATAGAATATATATATGTAGCAGAAGGAGTTATTCTATGGTATTGGTTATGAAATGATATTCCTTTTACTTTGCACCATGATATATTTCCAGTTCTCCTAACATTCACATCAATATTCCAAAGTACTTCAACACTACGTGATCAATAATAATCTGTTCTCCATTCTTGACAATTCCCTAATCTAAATATGACATGACATTTCTTATATGCCAGCCTCTGCATCAGGCAAGCGCTGTAGAATAAAGAGGTCCGTCCCTGGACCTTCACTGGAGATTCATGGCCTCACCGATATGGCTATCCTGACGTGCGCTCGTCCTCGTGCGCGGATTAATTTATCTTGGTACGTCATCACTGGATCAAAGCATGTGGTCTGCTCTAACTGCTGGGTCCGAAACACGTTGTTTTTGTGTTCACTCACGCGGCCATCGCTGACGACCCGCACGGCCTCGTGTGGATAATAAGAATTCTGTAAAAATAGTCTCAACAGTATCTTGCTCGGCTATTCTGACTACATTAACCTCACTCATATTCATTTTTATCATTCATCATTATTAATTTATAGTCAAGAATAATTCGCTCATTAAGTTTGATATTTTTTAAATGTGGACACTTAAAACATAGTGGAGAGAACTATGGTCTGGCCATTTGGTTACCAATCTGGTTCATAAAACTCTACGAAACGTCGCAATTATGTCATTGTCGTCTGGTCCGGTTCAAACCCTGCAGACTCCTGGCCCAGTCTCTCCAAGACTCTTCAGGTACATCGCCCCTTCAGTTCTATGCTGGCCCGGACTCTATTCACACTTCTTTCCTTTTTTTCATTTTTTTTGACACCTTTTTTTTACATCCTTTTTTTACTCCATTTTTTTTTGTAATTCCATTTTGTTACTAGGTACTCTTTTTTTTACCTTTCATTTTCACTTTTCTCTTTTTTCACTCTTTTTTACACTTTTTTTTTAGTAGGTACTATTTTTTTTACCTCTGTTTTTACTTTCCTCTTTATTTTTTCTCACTTTTTTTTACAATAGCCATTGTTGCGACACATTAAATCGATATCGTCATATCATCATCATTAAACCTTCTTTTACTATACTACCAGACCGACCATAGTTTCTCTACGTGACTTACGCCTGCAACAGACATGTCTCCAAGCAAACCATCGGTTTCAGTGTTAGCTCCTGGGTCTCTTGGTTTCACGTGGTAGATCATTATTTCATGTCTTATCGATTTTCCGCAACTGAAAAATAAATAAGGTTAATTTGACTCGTATGATATCAGGTTACTCGTATGATAACACATTTGATGCTAGACTAAGGCTACTTATCTGCGATCCATACTCCTTCGGTCATCATGACACATTGGATGGCTTGGTTTATATGAACTCTAGCTCCACTGAGTCGCATCACTACGTTTTGCATTGTCCACGTCGATTATATTATGAACTTCCACATTCTCATTTCATCGCGTTTTATATTGTTTCATTTCTCATTGCAAAATTTTCTTCAAATGTCATCCGAACTAGTGTCATTCCTCATTTATTTTCCGATTTGTGGGCATGTTTCGTCCATCACTTCTGATGTAGCAGAAGGAGTTATTCTATGGTATTGGTTATGAAATGATATTCCTTTTACTTTGCACCATGATATATTTCCAGTTCTCCTAACATTCACATCAATATTCCAAAGTACTTCAACACTACGTGATCAATAATAATCTGTTCTCCATTCTTGACAATTCCCTAATCTAAATATGACATGACATTTCTTATATGCCAGCCTCTGCATCAGGCAAGCGCTGTAGAATAAAGAGGTCCGTCCCTGGACCTTCACTGGAGATTCATGGCCTCACCGATATATACTTATAATATATATAATATAATATGTATACTTTGTAGAAGGCAGCGAGAAACCGCTGGATTCAGACGGCCCAGGACCGGTCGAAGTGCCCAGCAGTGGACTTTAACAGGCTGTTAGATAGATAGATAGATAGATAGATAGATAAAGTTTGTAGCCCATGAGGTACTTACAACTCGTAGCACCACCATATAGTTCGCGGAGTCAATTCTATACGCTAGTAATCTATACTAATATTATAAATGCGAAAGTAACTCTGTCTGCTACTCTTTAACGCCTAAACCACTGAACCGATTTTGATGAAATTTGGTACAGATATAGAATTGAGCTCGGGAATGATCATAGGATACTTTTTATCCCGGAAAATAGACCTGTTCCTGAGGGATAACTCTTTCACGCCTAAACCACTAAACCGATTTTGATGAAATTTGGTACAGATAGGTATAGGATTGAGCTCGGTAAAGGACATATGATACTTTTTATCTCGGAAAATAGACCTGTTCCTGCGGGATAACTCTTTCAAGCCACTGAACCGATTTTGATGAAATTTAGTATAGATATAGAATTGAGCTCGGAAATGAACATAGGATACTTTTATCCCGGAAAATAGACCTGTTCCTGAGGGATAACTCTTTCACGCCTAAATCACTGAACCGATTTTGATGAAATTTGGTACAGATATAGGATTGAGCTCGGGAAAGGAATTATGATACTTTTTTATCCCGGAAAATAGACCTGTTCCTGAGGGATAACTCTTTCAAGCCACTGAACCGATTTTAATGAAATTTAGTACAGATATAGCATTGACTCGGGAATGAACATATGATACTTTTTATCCCGGAAAATAGACCTGTTCCTGAGGGATCACTCTTTCAAGCCACTGAACCGATTTTGATGAAATTTAGTACAGATATAGAACTGAGCTCGGAAAAGAACATATGATACTTTTTATCCCGGTTAATATACCTGTTCCTGAGGGATAACTCTTTCACGCCTAAATCACTGAACCGATTTTAATGTTTGGTACAGATGTAGAATTGAGGTCGGGAAAGGACATAAGATACTTTTTATCCCGTAAAATAGACCTGTTCCTGAGAGATAAGGTCAAATTTTGCTAGATGTAGTTGATAAAATCGTTATTTATGAAGCGCCTTTTTTGACTCTGTTTAGGGTTCCGAAGTCAAAACAGAATTCTCATAGTTTCGTCATACCCGTCCGTCCGTCCATCCATCCGTAGCATATCGCAGATACCCTTAGTGCTAGAAAGCTGTAATTTAGCAGGGATATACATGTTTATTTAAAATTTAAATTGGTAGAATAATATTTTTAAAAATTTGTTTTTAGGGTACCTCTCCTAGAGGTATTATGGGAATAATTTTTTCCCCCATAGTGCGGGGTCCCTAAGTTAATTTTTCGATTGAGTGGTCTGTTTGCAAACTATTCGTAATTCAATTTATCAAAACCATGTTTTATAATGAAGGGATCTTTATTTTCGGCGTACGAAGTCGCGGGTAACAGCTAGTAATAATTAAATGGTTTCTATCTGGTTTCTTTACTCTTATGTCCATGTCCGAACTGCCGGCTGTCTCGAGTGCCCTGGACTTTGATTCATCTTGAAAGATGATTGTCAACTAAACTGGACAAAACTGAATTTCCTTAAGGTAATAGTAAATTTCTGGATATTTTATAAAAATGTTTTCTTTAGTAAAGATTAAAAATTTTGAAATTCAATTCAAAATCACTGCTTTTCATAAAAAATTCTCGTCACGTCTTCTTCGACTATTTCTCAAAGTTACATACGGAGCAAAAGAAACGACAGATAAGAAAGAAAATGTATTCAACCACAAGTATCGTGTACCAACAAGCTGTAGTGCAAAATTGTGGTGGTAACCGGAACATTCTAGAAATATTAACGGGCTTAAATCGTACGTATATGAAGCGTGTTTGTTAAAACAGAAGGCGACTACAACAGGGGTATCGTAACGAGCGTTCATTCCTGTCTGCGATATGATGGCCAGTCAGTGCTGATGGACTGGTTCGGTTTAATTGGCGGCCAAGCGAGCACCACTCTGTTGTACAGTGTTCCGTACTGATATAAAAATTCGTTACTACTGAATGAAATGAAATAAAATTAATGAATATTAGTATTATCAATAAAGCTGCACCTGATATATTCAGATAGCGTATAAGCTGTGATTTTATAGCTAAACTTGGTCAATAAATCACATTGAACTAGAATACTGTAAATAATAATATTATTATAGTTTCGTCATGTCCGTCCATCTTCTGTCCGTCTGTCCGAGGAAAGCGCCGAGACCCTTAGTGCTAGAAAGCTATAATTTGGCATGGATATACATATTTATTAAAACTCCAAAATCGTAGAATAAAATATTGAAAAATATTTGTTTCCGTTCCGTTCGGTCCGTCGGAATCCAATATCCAATTCCAAACTAGTCCGCTCCTTCCTAAATCTTACTATTATAAATGTTATAGTTTTTTAATTTAATTTAATTTATTTATTTATTTAATAATTTAATTTAATAATTTTATCAAATTTCATTTTATAATGTATTTACATCACCCACTAATTATCCACATCCACTACTTATTATTCCATTTATCCACTTTCGTTAACATGAATAATGCATAATATTAATTGAAATAAGATTATTGTATAATTTAATGTGTAATACAACTCATATAATGTAATCCATTCAATGTCCTAGTTTCCTGATTCTGTAGACATTTTTATACAATTTCATTATTCATAATTGATTTTATATACAATGTTCTTTCCTTTATGTATTGCGCAATGTTGCCTGAATGTAATGTGGTTTACACCTGTAAGTGTAGTAACACTTAGCTATTATTCAATGCTGTATAATAGTTATGCTTGCCATAGTATGATTTGAAGTGTGCCAACCTTTCACCCAAACGTTTCAAGAAATTGAGCCAAGATAGTAAACTAAAATGGAAATGTGTGGAGTGTAAGAGCAGGCAGCCTAAGGTGGATAACACTAACACACCAGTTCGTGCAGCTCTCCAGTCAATAGAGGATGTAGAAGATTGTACACCGCAGGATCAGTACGTTACTTTGCGGCAGAATCGACCGGAGGATGCATACATTACAGAAGAAACACTTAGAGAGATCTTAAGAAAGGAGCTCAGAAAGGAAATTGAATCCATACTCGAGACTACGTTGAATCGTCTTCTTTCCACACAATTAAAGGATATAAATAGTAAAATTTCTGAATTGCAAGATTCCATGGCGTATATAAGCGAGCAATACGAGGACCTGAAGAAAAATATGATCAATACCTCCTTGGAGTTACAGGGCGTAAAGGAAGAAAATAAAGCGCTCAAAGAAAATTTGGATACACTATCAGCTCGTGTAAAACACCTGGAGGATGAGAACATGAAACAGCAGCAGTGGGTGAGGCTTCAAAACATCGAGATCACTGGCATTCCTGAAGAAAAGGAAGAGAATCCTGTGGCAATAGTGCAAAAATTGTGTGAACATAATGTGTTTCCGTCGCCCCTGTTGATGTGGAGTTCGCGCACCGCGTACAGCCGCGGCGCGCCGCCAGCGCTGCGCGCGCGCGCCCCATCATCGCTCGGTTCAAGCATCGCGCTCTCAAGGACAATGTCATCGTTGCTGCCCGCAAATACCGTGATTTAAATTCTAGGGAGGTGGGGATCGGAGGGGAAATTAGCAAAATATATATAAATGAGCACCTAACAAGAGAAAACAAAATGCTCTTAACCCTCTGTAAGCAGAAGGGAAGGGAACATAACTATAAATTTATCTGGACAAAAAACTGCCGAATCTTTGTGCGAAGAAACGAAACTTCTCCTCCGATTCCGATAAACTCGTCAGCAGACATCACAAAAATTGTCTAATAATACATCAGAACATAAAACACTTTCACAATACATACAATACACAAACAACTACAACTAAATACATTATAAAATTTTTATACATTATAAAAATATTATTATATTTTTGCATATTATTAATAATTCATATAATACATTACTATATTTCACATTACACTACACATTACTCATCCTACACATTACTCCCTATTTACACAACGCCTATACATTTTGTTTATATATGTATTTTGCACACGACAGCATTGTCTAGTTATATATTTTATCTACTTAACCGAAATATGAACAAATATATATTTATTTTTTATATACGTTACCTATACAAAATATGCCGTTTATTACAAAAACCTATGAGCTATGTGATTCATCAACAACATAGAACATATATTATAGTTTTACTTGCTGTGGTCACCTTATCTCGTAAGTACTATCTCAACCTTACTTTGCAACAATGGATAATACACTAAAAAATCTTAAACTCTTCTATCAGAATGTCAGGGGCTTAAGGACTAAAACGAATGAGTTTTATAATAATTTACTTTTGCTCGACTTTGATGTAATATTGATTACGGAAACTTGGCTCTGTGATGGAATAATGGACTCTGAATTATGTGACGATAAATGTGTCGTATTCCGTCGAGACCGCGAGTCACTAGGAGGAGGGGTGATGATACTATGCACCCCGCACTTGCAGGCGCGTGCAAGACTTGAGTGGCAATGTGGCGATCAAGAATGTGTTTGGATCACCATCCCGCGCGATGCACTAGGGTTGTCGCAGGACCTACATATCGCAGTTGTCTATATACCACCTAATTCCTTACTTCCATCACGAGCACACTTGTTTATTGATTCATTATTGCAGATCCGTAACAGTCACCCTAATGACCACTTTATGATTGTAGGCGATTTTAACCTTCCGTGTATTGACTGGCTACCCCAGGAGCCAATTGTTCTGAGAAGAGGGTCGATTGAAATTCAAAACGCAGCATCTAATTTTATAGAACAGTCATCTTTAGTGGGACTAGTACAGTACAACAATATTTTAAATGTAACTAATAAGACTTTAGATTTAGCCCTCTCTGATTCAGCGATTGCGGTACATAGGTTTAATATACCGCTCGTTAAGGAAGACCCTCATCATCCAGCTTTATCAATCACTGCTTCTGATTTTCTTATCCCCGTTTTGAAACCTAAATCATGCGTAAAATATATTTTTAAGCGCGCTGACTACAACAATATGAATGATATGTTGAGTAAACAGGACTGGTCGTTTATTACTGATAAAAATAATAACATTGAGGCTGTAGTAAATGATTTCTATTCTATTATTAACAGTTGTATTCAAACATATGTGCCGCAAGTACGCTGTTCCGGAACCTACACTTATCCAATTTGGTATAGCAGATCACTAATTAAATTAATTAAAGAAAAATTTAAAACACATACTAATTGGAAAAAACACAAAAATCCCTCTGACTATGCGCACTATGCAGATCTAAGGCGTCGTCAAAAAGAGTTACAAAGTGAATGTTATTGGTCTTATATTACATTCTCACAACGAGAAATTAAAATCAACCCAAAATATTTTTGGTCTTATATTAAGTCAAGGAAGAAAAATTGTTGCAATTATCCACAAATTATGACATACAACGGGATAGTATTAAACACCCAATATGACATCTGTACAGCCTTCAATAACTTTTTGGAGAAAAATTTTAATAAGCCTGCGGATCACTATGCGGAAAGTTTAGTAAATAATCTCTCACAAATTCAAACTATTCATGACATTGAGGTTACAAGCGAATACATTCTTAAATTAATTAAAAATATTGACGTATCAAAGGGGGCCGGCAGTGACAAAATACCGCCGCTATTTTTTGTACAATGCGCAAAACCCTTATCCATACCTATTGCACTTATTTTTAATAGATGCTTTCGTGAAGGTTACTTTCCCGAGATATGGAAAAAAGCCCACATAGTACCCATACATAAAAAAAGTCTTAAGACAAGTATAGAAAATTACCGCCCCATTTCAATACTTAATGTATTAAGCAAACTGTGTGAGAGAGTAGTTCATTCTCATGTATATCCTTTAATAGCAGCTTCTATTCCGGTAGAACAGCATGGATTCATGAAAGGTCGGTCTACGGCTACTAACTTGGGAGTTTTTCTTGACCACGTATCTAATGGTATGGATGGTGGCTCGCAGGTGGACGTGATCTATACCGACTTTGAAAAGGCATTTGACCGGGTAGATCAAGTCATACTTTTACGAAAATTATATGAATTGGGAATTCACGGCAATCTGTTAAGATGGATGGATTCATACCTACGCAATCGCTCCCAAGCTGTAGTTGTGGGAGGTTGTCGCTCAAATTTCATTATGATTCCTTCCGGGGTGCCACAGGGATCCATCTTAGGCCCACTTTTATATGTTTCTTATCTATACGATGTAGGTAGTTGTTTTCAACATGCACGTTATCTTATGTATGCAGACGATACCAAGATTTACATGAATATAAGACAATCTTCCGACTGTTTAAAACTTCAAGCAGATCTAGATAGATTGAGCCGTTATTATGCTAACAATCGTATTGGTATTAACTTAACAAAATGTTCGTATATCATTTTCGTTCGTATACAATATCATTCACCAGAAAAAGACTTCCAATTACGTATAATTACACAATTAATAACATTAACATTGTTCAAGTTAACTCTGCGGTAGATCTCGGTGTTATAATTGACTCAAAATTAACGTTTTCTGAACACATTGACAGCATAGTATCTAAGGCATATAAAAGTCTTGGCTTTGTTTTACGAGTTAGTCGGCCATTCACAGACGTCGGGTGTTTGCGTGTTCTTTACTATTCATATGTAAGAAGTATATTAGAGTATTGCAGTATTGTCTGGAACCCCCAATATATAAAGTATGTTCAAAACGTAGAGAGAATACAAATTACTTTTCTAAAGCATTTAAACTTTCGTGATTCGTGTGAATTTGAGGGCTACCTGGAGTCATGCTTTCATCACCATGTTATGCCTCTTCAAAGTAGACGGATTTTAATTGACATGTTATTTTTGCATGGAATATGTAACGGCTACATAGACTGCCAGGAATTAGCATCAAGACTTTTATGTCTCAGTGTCCCAAAAACTCGAACCAGGCATACAGTATTGTTCGCTGTGGACCGCCACAAAAGTAAATATGCGCATAATTCGATAATAAGTCGGCTACAAATAAAATACAACAAGTCGTTTAATAAAATTGATATTTTTTATTCTAGCAAAACTTCTTTCCGACAGTCAGTTAAAAATCTGCTGTCTGAAAATAGGGACTTTAATAAAAAGTAGCAAGTTATTATATTATAAAAGTATATATATATATGTACACGTATATATTGTATATAAATATTATATTATACATATATACAAATAAATAAATAAACACACACACACACACACACACACACACACACACACACACACACATACACGCACACACACACACACGCACACGCATGCACGCACCATATTAAATTGTTTCGCTTATTTACACTCAACACACTAGAATAATTATATTTAATTGATGTACTTAGTGATAATCTATACCTAAATGTAGACTAAAAAATGTAAATCCGTTATTGGCTGTAAGTTAGTTCGTAAAATGCATTTATATTATTTCCTTTAAGAGCTGTGGATTTTGTAATAAAAAAATAAAAAAATAAATAATGCTTACTGTGTTGGTGTAACATAATAAATAAATAAATAAATAAGGATGCATAGATGTTTGCTACTTATATGTTGTTTGAATAAGATATAGGATATAATTAATATCAAGGAAAACGCAGGATATCTAATCTCTGGGCAGAGCGTTAGTTTAATAATAAAGTTAAAAGCAACAATTGTCTCATAATATTGTGACGTTAATATGTTTCCCGAAGATCTCCAAAAAGCAGAGTCAACACAAATTACGCAGTCGGCTCTCGTCCGTTGAAAAATCTTTGTGAATTTATTTCTGCTCATCCCCACATTAAAATCCACGTTCGCCTCGCAAGCCTTTTTATTATCATTTGCTATCCTTATTCTTTTTCAGTGAAAAATACAAAAGACTTCGCAGTATCTCCGAAATATCAATAAATCATTATGACGAATCCCATTTGAATTTTAGCTCAAGGCCAAGCTTCATATTTGAAATGTACGGTAGTGTTCAATGCTCGTATTTCTAGTAAGTTTTATTTAATAGTATATTAATAAACATAAAAACAATTAAGTTTGTTTTGCTATTCGCTTCCAAAAGCAATCCAATTAGTTTAAGGAGCAATTTATGTTCCTATCAATACCCAAGTTCAAATCGATGTAACTTTAAGTGGGTATAATACTCTCTAAAGTCAAGGCAAAATGGTCGTTTTGGTTTCATTCCGTGTTTTTTTAAACGACTTCAAAAAAAGGAGGAGGATCTCAATTCGACTGTATTTTTTTATGTTTGTTTAATAAATAAATGATGAGAGTGATTGCATGATTCATTTTCTATCTTTACAATACTTATATTATAAACAAGTAATAGTTTAAAAAACTAAATACACGGTTTTGTATTATCATCGTAGATACTGAACAAAAAAATTGGGACTGTGCTGTTAACCATTAAAGAGTTCCTTCGGCTGGAGCCAGATCTAGGTGTAGTATCAGGTCAAGCTTGTCACATAAATGCATTGTCATCAGAACTAAAGCAATTTGTTTTTCAACTCCTTAGTGGAAGTAGGTCTAATTATGCTTGCAAGATTTACGCTTGCAAACAAACAAATAAACAGGGCAAACTAAATAAAACCGTTAAATAAACAAAAATAAATAATAATAATAGAAGCGCTCATAGCCCGGCTTGTGTTGATTCTAAGCGATCGACAAAGTTAAGCAACAGCGGGCGCGGTCGGTAGTTAGATGGGTGACCGCTAGTGGCAAAAAATTCTTGAGCGTTTCCGTGCTTCGGAGGGCACGTAAAGTCGTAGATCCCGGTTGTTACTGTAAGACTAGGAAATCGCCCTCGCTTCGTTTTGGAAAAAAAAAAAACAAAAAAAAAATACAATATAGCCTATGTCACCCAGGGATAGTGTAGCTTCCCATCAGTGAAAGAATTTTTCAAATCGGTTTAGTAGTTTCGGAGCCTTTTCAATGCAAACAATCAAATCTTTCGTCTTTATAATATTAGTATAGATAACAGTCGTTAAGCCATGTCAGAGGCCCTCAGGTGGCATGAAAACTTCTGATACTCGAATTGGCCACTAACCCCTCAACGAATCCGCACTGGAGCGTGGTGGAGTATGCTCTAGGCCTCCTCAAGGGGAGTGACCCGTGCTCAGTAGTGGTTCATTAAAGGGTTGAAGCTAATAAATAAAAATCTTTGTCTTATTCAAAATGGTTCACACTTGCTTCCCTTATTATTATTATGTTTATAGAATATAGTTATTTTACTTCTGGTATTTGCACAGTGCTATTCTTTTTACGATTATGCAGCAGTCATAAATTGTTTTTTAGTTGTTCAAGAAGACTGACAAGAAGTACATAAATAGTCAACTATTCGGCATTTATACATAGACACGGTCTATTAGACAGCTATGTAGAGATTAACTTCGTATTTGTCGTCCGGCGCGGCCCTAGGGACAGTGTTTAAATTTCAGAGATATCTCGACATTGAGAATTATATCAACAAACGTTGACTTGTGCGTTAAATTGGGACAGAAAATCTACATGATAAACAGCTAACGGTGACTGTTTGACAGTCAACGTAAAGCTTAAACCAGTGAACCCAGATACATGAAACTTTGTAAATAGGCGGCAGGTTCTTCAACACACAACCACGCATACCATATATCTTAAGCAAAGGGAGATTTCTTCTTACTCCAATACACGACAAAAGATGTAGGAGAAAACAAGCTTGAATCAGCCGCCAAACGACTCTTTTATTCCGGCAGGGAGATCCAGCTATTTCTTTCTTTTCTATTCTGTCTTGGCTGCTCTCGTAATGGTACATTTGGTGTTACTGATATCTAGGGGCGGTGGTAACCAAATACTATTATTTGGTTTTTCTGCTTGATCGTCAGGTATTCGTTAACAAAATCTTTTACTTAACATAGATCGCAAGTGACAGACAAAAAAACAACGATTCGACACGTAACGGGAACGTGTGTTGCAGCTTCATGAATAACTCATAAGAATATGACTCGTTCATTGCTCGCTACGTTTACATCTGGAACGCAACTCCGTTTGTACAAACACGCATTGGATAATGATACTAAGTTAACAGTGAGTTTGCAAAGCTACATAATACTGAACATATGTTTTCATGTTTAAAATCTATTACGAAGATGCAGAAATTGATATACAAGCTCACTCACAACCTTGCGGTTAAATTTGGTGTCGCAAGTAGCTTGCAACAGACATGAGATGTCATAAACATCCACGATGCTGATATTTCAGACCCGGTCGGGAATCAAACCTGAGACACATCACTAGGCGGAACTATGCCACAGGGTATTTGACTCAACACAATTCTCCTGGATCTCATAACAACACAATCGTGCACAGTGAAAATAACCCACTAATTCACAATGATATTATACTGCACTATTATAGATACTGCACCAAAAACCGTTGAAGGAACAGTGTATCTTCCCAGCATTTATATTTATTTATATTGGCCGCGATAAAACATCACGTGCAGTCGCGGAACCAGAACGAATGTGTTTCATAACCGGCCATTAATCTTGCCGCCGCTCCCCAAATGTTTTCTTGAGATTCTCCGCATCCCGGGAGGTACGTGAACAACTACTGATATGAATTTTAAATGTATTGTTAAATTACCTTCAAAGTTAACGCTATTAACTCAGTAGTTAGTGATTTCGTTGGGTATTAACAACAAAATAAGTTGCTGTGGCACACTCAACCACAAATTCACCTTACCGATTACCAATCTGCGTTGCGTTACAACCTTTAAACCTTCAAAAAAGTTGCAACAATGAGATGGACTGAAAAGTTATCATCTTCATTATTATTTATTTACAAATCATTTCATGTTTCCAAAAATCTAGTTCAGTCTAAAGTTCTAATAAAGATATCCCGGTTTCACCGACTAACTAACCAAGTCAAATGTAGAGCTCGAATTACATGTTCTTGTGACTAAAATTTTAAGCTTTTCGACACAGAACTTGGCACCCATTTAGAACTCAATTCTTTTTTTTTTTGAACTCTCAAGGCTCTCATTTCACATTTATGTTTTTGATGAGATTTAAAAGTTTGTTAGGTTACAATATTCTAGTAATAAGTTGCTACAAACTTAATGCATCCATTGAAGGATAAACATTTCAGTTCATAGCAATTTTGTTTAGTGGGTTGTGATTTGTATACCTACCCACGTAAGAAAAGTGCTCCTTCTCCTAATTAGCTACTTCAGTTCCGAAATCCTGCGAAAGCTAATTTCCCACTCATTACTGCTAAAGCGCAAACAAAACGCTTTAAAGAAGCCGAATCCTTTAAATGATTTAGTACTATTCATCGCCGTTGAAATCTCGGCAACTCGAGCCCATAGACTTAGCAACATTTAGAGATCACAATCGGAAAATAAACAGGTCACAAATCACCAGTCAGTTTTTTTTATTAAGATTCTTGATACAGTCATGTAACTTAAATTGATTTTTATTCATGATAGTGATTATTATAATAACAATTTTAAAAGTAAAACTATCACAGCCAGGTAGGATGACGACAGACGAAAGGAGAAGACGAAACTTAATTAGGTACAATATTAATTTATCAACATTATTATATTTTTTGTGTAATCCGTTTTTGGATACAGCATTTAAGTAATTGTTTTGTAAGCAATAATTGATTTTGTAAACGCTGTTGGATTACCTAATGAATGAATAAATAAATAAATAAATAAAACACGACGAACGCCAAGTGCCTAAAAGTGCGTGCTGAGAGCATGTGGATAGCGTTTGCTGAGTTGAGACAAAGCGCCTTTGATTTGTGCACAAAAACCGATACAGCTCCGAGGTGAGGCGAGCATGGCTGCATGGCGAGCGATCCCAAGTGGTGGCAAGAACACAGCAGTATATTATAATGTACTTTTTGCAGCACAACAAGCGAGCCGCATGCATACATGTTCGCACTCGCTTATTGTTTCCGACCAGTTCGCGAGCGACAAGAAGATACGACGAATCTATGCAAATAAGGCCTATGTATACACTCGGCGAGCGATGGCCAACATGTATTGGTCACAGAAGGGGTGGACCCCTATTGAATACCCTAAAAACATCTCCGTACCTCCACCTGTTTTTATCATAGTATTTCGTAATTATCATTTAAACCTGTCGCGTGTTTCATTAAGGTAAAAAGATAATCACTAATTTGCAAGTTCTGCAGTAGCAGGAAATACTCACGCGATATAATTACCGTGTAAAGACTCGCCAGGTTAAAATAGATTTGAAAACCCATTCATTAGGATTGATTGCTCTGTGGTTCGTTTGTAGAAAAAGTGGCCGACCGAGTTGAATAATCCGGCCTAACGAGCTCTTAGGTAATTAACTATTTTGTTTTCAAGTTAGAGTTGAGTTCTGCCTCATTTACTTTGAATCATAACAGCCATAAAAGTCAAAAGACTTTTATGTATGTGTAGGCAAACATCACTGGTTGGGTGGTGGTCCGGGAATTAATAACAACAGTGGACGTTTAAATCACTTTAGTCAGAAACTCATTTTAACACAGGTTTTACACTAGTTATAATTAAATACGCGATTAGAACTGATTGTCTCGCAAAGTCGTCTGATACTCGGTAACAAAACTACTCGGTAACTACGTAACGTGTGCACTGGGCAACGGTCGATGAACGAATGACCCGAGTTGTGCGCGTGCGCTGCTTTATATAGGAATCTGTGGTGTGAATCGAGTGACACATCACTCGATCGCTCGAATTGCCCGTTGAACGCTGTTTTTTACAAATCATTGATGGTGGCGCCGTCACGGCCATTCTGACATACGCTCGTCCTCGAGCGTCCTTTGAGCATCTGGGAACAAGACATAAAACATAAAAACATAGTTCAACTATTTTAGCTATACATCACACGTTATTCTTTGATATCAAATTGTGACACACATGGATAAAATTTCACATCATCATCATCAAAGTTCACATCAATCCTTCAGAGATTCATGATCGCTAAAACGCAGTATTTTTTTCCTCTTTTTTTTTTAACCTTTTTTTTAACCCTTTTTTTAACCTTTTTTTTATCGACCCCTTTAGTTTAAACTGGACCGGATTATTTTTTTTCCCTGCAGTTTAAACTAGACCGGATCGCGCTAGTCCGAGCACAAGCCTGGCTGTTAGTGCAAGACCAGGCATTGCCCCCTGTAACCAATCGTGCTAGTCCGGACAAAAGTCCAGATGATTGCGTTAGACCGGGTATACGCTCCTTTAGCTAGTTGCTAGTCCGAGCACAAGCCTGGTTGTTAGTGCTAGACCAGGCATTGCCCCCTGTAACCAATCGTGCTAGTCAGGACAAAAGTCCCTGTAGCCGATTGTGTTAGACCGGGTATACGCTCCTTTAGCTGAGTCAAAGGTCCGGATTATTCCCTGCAATGACTCGTACTTCTCTTTTTTTTTCTTTCAATTAACATTTTTTTTTTTAAACATCTTTCCCATTTTTTTTTACTGCTTAGCGTTCATCGTGGTGTACAATGGCATTAGTTACAATTCTGATAGGATCTGAAGATTCTGATGATGAACTCTAACTATTGCTATTAGCGCTCAAGGTACGTGAACCAGCCGACAAAGTGCTACTATTAACAGATATAGTGTAGTGGTGACATTACGTAATATCAGCACAAACTCAACAAGGAACAATAAATGTCAGTGAGCAGTTATCAAAATGAACCATAATGGAATCAATACAGATCACCTGTTATATCATGTCACCATACAATCACCGATGATGCTCCTCGTAAGCCACCGTACAGAGCCGCGATACGCTGCCGTCTTTGTCAACAAGTGCAGGCAGTTGACGCCGCACCAACCTTCTTTACCTCGCATTGATGCAACTTCTCGTCAACGTTTTGATATTCACAGGCTGCATGTCCAATCCACTGACATTGTCACTAAGTTTATCTGAAACACACAAAAAACAAAGCACAGAAACACGAAATGTCTAAATGTTATTTTCTGAACTGAGGGTAGACGATAATTAAAGAATATCAAGACGTTTGAAAATTGAAAATTCTTGATATCATTTACAGAACGCTTCTGGTGTCACAAAACAATATACTTGCACTGACTTGGAATAACTTTGTTAATCATAATTACGTTGAAAGATACCGAACATTGACTTTATAATACTTCGTTGAATAAAGCACAAATATGACGAAACGATTTGTAGTTTACGCAAACCACCATTCTAACCAGTTCTTTCTAATCAATCTTATTTTAAGGAGATCCTGGAACTTCGAGTAAGTTCCACGAGTACGTAAGCACAATAGTTTTTTACTTAAACACAAATTCATGAAATCTTAACTTCGAACATTCTGTCAGGTGTTTTTGAAAGTTCAAGATGACGGCACCATTTACACTGGAAGGTAAGATATTACACAAAAATACTATCGGATTATCCAATCTTGTTAAGAATAATGAAAAAATATGCCATACCAAATCGCTGTCTTATAACCTCAAACCTTAATGACATTATTCCGATCCTTTGTATTCGAAATTTCGAATCCTTATTTTACATGCTTGCCGTCCACCGTTTGTAACATCATATCAAGGTATCATCCTGAAAAACCTGAAATAAAGGTTCTTGCGAACCAAATTAAAAGGTGGTACTTTTCCCTCAAAGACACGTCTTATGAAATTTTTTTTTTTTTTGTTTGTTTGGTTTGTTGGTTTTGGTGTCTTCGATGCTATCACTCCCTCGGCCATCTCTGACAAACTGAACACGTCCTCGTGTTCTGTGTTCAAATAGCAACGCACTCCGTTCCACCGTTCACTTCCGTCAAAATTTCTTCTCGACAAATATCTCGCGTGAGGTGAGTATCACACACATATTTTCTCACACACATATTTTCTTTGTAAAATTCCACGGTTCTCATTTACTCGCGTTTACTGTCATAACGTTTCTCATTGCAACCAAGTCATTTCAAATATCATCCGGACCACTGTCATTCTTCATTTATTTTCCGACATGTGTGGGCGAAATTTTCTCACCATATGGATCCTCTCACTTCTGATGTAGGCAAATATGACTAATTGGGTGGTGGTCCGGGAATTAATAACAACAGTGGACGTTTAAATCACTTTAGTCAGAAACTCATTTTAACACAGGTTTTACACTAGTTATAATTAAATACGCGATTAGAACTGATTGTCTCGCAAAGTCGTCTGATACTCGGTAACAAAACTACTCGGTAACTACGTAACGTGTGCACTGGGCAACGGTCGATGAACGAATGACCCGAGTTGTGCGCGTGCGCTGCTTTATATAGGAATCTGTGGTGTGAATCGAGTGACACATCACTCGATCGCTCGAATTGCCCGTTGAACGCTGTTTTTTACAAATCATTGATGGTGGCGCCGTCATATGTATGTAGTTTATTGACAATCATCGATTACAAATCACAAGCAAGTATTAATTAATAAGCATAACGTTACGATAAAACAATATTAACATTGAGCCCATACGAAAGATAACTGATTTCTTTTTCTTTAGAAAGTAGCTAAATATACCATCAGGTTTATAAACGTATATAAATCTAACGTCTTATGCCATCTTGCTGTGGGGCAAAGCAGCCAATATAAAACAAAGGATCCATTTTTTCTTCCATACAACCGTGGCCCAAACATGTACCTTGTGTACCTTGATGTATTTTGGTATAAAAAAATACGCTGAATTCAGAAAAAATTAATCAGAATTTATTATTCATTTGTACCACTGAAAATTATCGTTCAAAGATATAATTAAGCGGCAACACAATTATTGTTCATGGCAATACTATACTTTTAATGTTACGTATTTTATTCTCGGATTCAATAAAAAAGTAGAATTGATCGGCTTATATAAGTGTAAAAAACATAGAAAATGATTCTTTTGTAACCAATTAATTAAGATCACAATATAAATACATTCAAATATGTAAAATGCTGCCTAAAAGACCACTAGCCAAGCCGATAAACCATAGATTTAGTATTTTCTATGCGATAAACAAATGTGAACTGTCATCCATGCCGTGATTGACATGTTAACGTCCTCTTGTTTATTCCGTTTTTGTGTTTCGTTTGATTCGCGTCTGTGGAGTGTTATTTTGTGTTTTGGATTCTACTACCTAATAATTAGAAATAAAATTATTACAATAAAATAATTCATATTTGTAGATTGAAATGCAAACAACCAACTGCAATGCAATGTCACTGTCACAGAACACTATGTCACTGTCACTTTGATAGTTGTCAAATCAGGACAAAGCACGTTTTATTGAACGCAGTTTATGATATTTTGATATATATTTTTGCACGATTTAAAAGCAATTTCATATATTTAGATTATAGATTCCATTTCTACATAATTTAAGAATTTTTTTGGTATAACTTGTACCTCGGTACATACTTGGGCCAAAAACTGAAGGTCTCCTTTTCATACTCCAGAAACGAGCAGTTAGGGCTATTTATAAACTTAGGTCTCGAGAATCTTTGCGTGAAAAGTTCAAGGAAATAGGTATATTTACAGTAGCTTCCCAGTATATCTTTAACAATGTAGTTTTTATACGGAAGAATATAAACGCGTATAAACAAAATTTTGATTTTAATAAGCGCCATACGAAAAGAATGCATCAATTAGTTACGCCTTCGTTCCGCCTAAGTAAAGTGCAGCGATCTTTCATAGGGCTTGGTATACATTTCTATAATAAAATCCCAAAATTAATACGTGACTTGCCAATAGAAACTTTCAAAAAACGTGTAAAGACACAATTGTTAGGGAAGGGATATTATAGACGAGTATTTAAATAACAAAGACGCATGGCAATGACCAGCTCTGCAACCAGTTCCGCTCAGAATAGTAAATACTTTTGTATTATTATCTTTTTTTGTAATATTTTTTTAAAAGATGTGCTGAGGAGTTTCTTTAGGCTTTTCTTCTCCTCCACGACAAAGCACCTTCCGAAAAGCCAAAAAATGACGTGCATAAGTGTATCAGTGATACCTATATGAATAAAATATTTTGACTTTGATTTTGACTATAAGCTTCAGATGAAAACGCCATACATAGTAGAAGTCAAAAGTGTCCTCACAAGAAAATATAATAAAAAATGAAGAGAAATGGACGTCATTTCTCCACAGCTCAGGCACTTCTAATACGAGAGAAAGCGTCGAAAATCAATTCTCATAAGTTGCATTCATAAATTTGTACTCCATTTTGTTGAGTACATTTTTTAACTTGATGAAAAACACAAATGAGGTTTTTAATTGAATTTTTAACATGCGGTCTGGTCCGGCTCGACGCGTATCCGTGTTAAACTGATTAAATTTTTCACCAGAAAATCTGTTAGATTTATTCTTCACTCCCATTTCGCCACCTTTTATTGTGTTATTCTTTTCCTGGATTACATTTTCTAGTCGCACTCGTTAACAATTGTTTTTACTTTTTGATGTCACAAAAATGAAATGTGAATAAATTACACCCACACATAATACTTAACTTAGCTATATTGCTACTTGCAATGAAAGTTTATTAATTTTGCAGATTCAATAATATTTTTAAACCTTTGACACAAATAATTTGCAAATTACGTTTAGGTCAGTAGCGTAATTATTGGGTCACTGATCTAGCAGTCTCATAGTCACTAAGCAGAAATTAATTTCAAGTTTATTGTTCAATATTATTTGGACTTTGATCAATGAATGCTTTAGTACATCATCTACTCATGATTAAAGAGGATCGGAAATCGGAATGTACTCTTCTATGCTGCTCTAAATCGGAGAACTAGACGACTTAAGTGTGTCTGTATGTAAAAACTAGTAACTGCCGTCGCTTTGCTTTGGTAGTTTTTCCATTTTTCAAACTCACAACACACAAACTCTTCGGCTTTATAATTTAATATAGATTATGATAACTTGATATTTCAACCTTTGTTAAGCCATAATATGTTGACTTAAATTTTGCCTGCTTCAAAACCGGTTTACTTTTTCCTATGCAAAGAGGACGTTGTCTCGGCAGCGGGTATCGTCATTTCCGAGTCCGGATATGGCTGCAGCTAATATTCATGAACTTGCTAATGGGGTGCGGGCACCACACAAATTATTAACATTTTAACACAAAAATCAAACCAACTTCATATCCGTGCAACAAGTTAATGTATGGTGAAGTTACGAGTACCAAGTACATAATGAAACGAGGAATCTTCCACTTATCGCCATGTGGCATTAGGTACGTTGGATGGACACTACACATATAAATATACAAATATTTTGCTTAGGACGATTCACAGCTTTCCTTAGTTCAAGTCCATTTCTGCCAGTTGCTTATAATATATATATATATATATATATATAATAATACTTAGTCATGTTGTATGCATTTTATTTATTTATTTATTTATTTATTTATTTATTTATTTATTTATTTATTTATTTATTGGATCACACCACATACTGTACACCAATACAATTCAAGCGGTTATTATACATAAAAATACCATTAATGCTAAGTGACAGTACAATTACGGGTGATGACGACATGCAGTAATTACTAGATTAGAGCGATAACAAAAAAAATATGATAAAATGTAAAAATTTGTAAAAGATTTCAAAAATGGTAAAATATAAAATTATTATACAAAAATAACTCAAAATTTCATCTATAAAATTAACAGACAAACAAGCACATATTTTAAAAAAGCATGAGATATAATAATAATTGTTGAATATAAATAGCAAGTGGTATACAGATTAAAAAAAAAAATGTATAAGATTAAATTTAAATCACAACTTAAAAAATATTCAAAAACTGACATTAAACGAATTATTAAAAACTTTAAAAATTATATTACATTAATTAAAAATTATTAAAAACTAAAATTGATACTTAATTCATTAAAAAATTTTTATTAAAAATAAAAAATTATAATAGTGTAAAATTAAAATTAAAATTAAAAAGCAAAAATTTAACTACTTGAGATTCAATAACTTTGTTTTTAGCTTGCCTGGAGTATCCGAGAAAAAATCTAGATCAAGAGCTTTTACAGATGAGTTAAACTGTTGGATCATTCTATTCAAAGGAGCATTTTGGCCCAAATTTGATCTGGTTGGTTTTTTATAAAACAACTTGTGGCTGTATTGTCTTTTCAATTTTCGTGGAACAGAGAAATCTAACATCGGCAACAACTCAGGTACATCCAGGTAGCCGTTGACAAGCTTGAAGAAGAACATGAGATCCAACATGCGTCTTCGATTGGCTAAAGATTGAATTCTAAAAAAGGTTAGCCTGTCGTTGTAAGATGTTATATTTTTTGATTGATTCCATGAGAAACTTAAGTGTTTCAAAAAACGTTTTTGAACGCTTTCCAGTCTCTTAACGTAGGTTTCGTAAAAAGGGTTCCAGGCCACACAGCAGTATTCCAGCACGCTACGAACAAGAGTATTATACAGTATGATTTTAGTTGCAGGGGACTTAAAGGCTTTACTGTTTCGAAGGACAAAGCCAAGGGTCTTAAAAGCTTTAGTGCATATATTGTCTATGTGAGTATGAAGCCTTAACTTTGAGTCTAGCGTAACTCCAAGATCTCTGATGGTGTCCACTTCATGCAAGGTTGTATCTTTGATTTTATATTTATGACAGTAAGCGTGTTTTTTACGTGTATAACGGATTAAAAAACATTTGGAAACGTTCAGTTCCATAAGGTTGTCATCGCACCATGCCACGAGACGTTTCAAATCATCCTCCAGTAAGTGACCTTCGCCTACGGAGTCCACCCTTTTGAAGAACTTTAAGTCATCAGCAAAAAGTAAAAAATCGGAGTTGTGGAAGCAACTATCAATGTCATTAATGAACACATTAAAAAGTAATGGTCCCAAATGTGATCCCTGAGGTACACCGGACTGTGCTGAAAAAGGTCGGGAAGAATAACCATTTACCACAACAGATGACACTCTATTAGTTAAATACGACTTACACCAACTCAATAGTGGTTCAGCAATTCCGTAGACAGAGAGCTTGTCTAACAATATCTTATGGTTTACTCTGTCAAACGCCTTGCTGAAGTCGGTGTAAATCGCATGCACAGAAGAGCGACGGTCAAGCTCTAAGGACACAGCATTGATAAAACTCGTGAGATTTGTAGCAGTTGACCTAGATTTCATAAATCCATGCTGGCGAGGAGTTAACAGGGTTTTAAAATGCCACGACAAAATGGGACAAAGTAGCTGCTCAAACGCCTTCGCAAAAACTGGCAAAATTGAAATTGGCCTGTAGTTCGTGATATTACCTTTATCACCGTTCTTGAGCAATGGAACTACCAGTGCAGCCTTCCAGCTAGAAGGGAAAATGCCTGAGCTTAAAGACTTATTAAAAATGAGAGTTAAAGGTTTTGCCAGTGCTAGGGCACATTTAGCTGCGAACACCGAAGGAATACCGTCAGAGCCGGCGCCCTTGTAAATGTCGAGTCTTTTTAACACTTTTATCACTTGATGGTCTTTAAATTTAATTGTAGTAAGGTAGTTGCTTGTAAGCGTTGCCACCTTCTCACGTGACATGGAATTCGGATAATTATATGAGCAAGTGGTGTAAGACGCAGAGAAATGTTTGACAAAGAGATCACAAATTTCGTCTCCATTTGTAGCAGCACTATCTCCAAGATGCATTTGAGCAGGATAGTGACTATGACTCTTCTTTTTGTTTTTTACGAAAGTCCAAAACAACTTTGGATTGGAGCGAAGATTGAGTTCGAGACGAGCTATATAGGACTTGTAGCAGACCGAAAGTAAATATTCAGATCGTCTCTTGACTAAGTCCAGCGATAACTGATCCAGAGGATTATTGTTATATTTACGAAGTTTGTTCCGATATTTTAATTTTTCGCGTAGACAATTAATAAGTTCGCGAGAAAACCATGGGGGATATTTTTTACTCCTGCATTTAACTCTAGGTACAAGTTTGGTGATGGCCTCACGGACATGGCTGTAAAATATTGCCACCATTTCATCAACAGATCTGCACTTTTCAAACTCAGCTGTCCAATTCACACAATTTAAATCATTGATAATTTTGACGTAATCTGCTTTGTGGTAACAAAAACGAACATAGTCGTTAAATTTTAAATCGTTTGTTGTATTTAGAGATACTTGAAATTGTAAAGGTGGGTGCAGGTAGTCAATAGTCGTCATGGGGTGGCATTCGGTAACACCTGAGACATGGAAATTGCATAAAATTAAATCTAACGTTTTGCCTTTATTATTTCTTATGTTGTTGTATTGAGTTAAGTCATGGAATGCGGCAAAATCTGTTAATAGTGAAGAAAAACTGCTTTTGTTGGATAAATTATCATTATTATTATTATCATTAGGTGATATTTCCGGGTAGTTCCAAAGTATTGAACCTAAATTAAAGTCACCGATAAACATTATTTTAGATATATTATTACTATCAAGAAGTTGACTAGCATTAGATAAAAATTCCTCGAGTATATGTCTTTGTATAGGGGGCGGCAAATATACTGTGCATAAATATAATGTTTCTAGCTTACCACTCTCATTCTGACATTCCAATTTTACCCAGAGATCTTCGCATCTAGATTCAAAGTGTTGCATGCGTGTAGAGTTAAACCGTTTGGATACTGCGATTAATACTCCGCCACCATCCTTGTTGCTATGAAACCCACTGTGTGCCCTGTCCCTCCTGTATACCACATATCGTTTATCAAATAGTTCTGAATCAAAAACGCTGCTGTTTAGCCATGTTTCAGAAAGAACTACAACATCGTAATTGTTACAAACAGTGTTGTTAAAGAAGTTAACAGTTTTTGTTCGTAAACCTCGCACATTCTGGTAATAAAATGTTATCATATATATGTAGTTAATTTACAGAAAATAACGTGACAGAAAAAATGTTATGTAATACAGATACCAAGCTACAGTTTAAAATCAAATATTAAGTTAAGCTGTTTAAGATTAGTGTGTCTTTAACAAAAACAAAATTTGAAGTCTCAGTCTTTCTAAGAAACACTTTTCCGTCGCGAAACCAACAGAATCGGTAGTTTAACTCTTTAGCCTTTTTGCGGGATGCGGCGTGGAGTTGCTTCGTATCGCGAGTTAGGTGTTCGGAGACGTACACGGGGCTCTTTTTATCAGAACTATATCCCAAATGGCTGGTATTAAGTTTCTCTGTCGAATTGTGTCGATTAAATTTAATGACTCCAGCAAGGAATGTGTCGCGTAGTCGGCGGCTCCCGAACTTTACCAGTATAGACCGGGGTCGAGGACTCGTTGCGTTTAGCTTAGCTATGCGCGTGCAGTAGTGAATGTCGTTATCAGTTATAGGACACTTGATAGTATTGGCCAGATTTTTAACCGTGTTATACAGGTTTTCGCTCTTGTGTTCTGGCACACACTGTATTTCCAAATTGCAGGCTCGCGACAGCTGCTCAGTCTGGTTCATGCGCTGCTTCAAGTCCGCAGTGGCTACACGTAGCTGGTCGTTTTCAGTTTGTAGCTGAGAGATTATTATTTTCTGGGCTTCGCATTCACGTTTCACTTTGTCGTATTCGCTATTGAAGTATTCTAAGGTCTCGTCAAGTTTAGCCAACTTTGTTTGCACCGCACTAAGGTGGGTATTAAATGTTCTGTCTAGTTCTTCTTTAATTATTTCGCGTATCGTATCCGCAGAGAGGCAGCCGCAAGAGGAAGGAATTCGCTGTTTTGAGCGGTGTGTTATGTTATCAAACTCTAACTGTGTTTTTGCTATCTCTGTTGAAGTTGCCGTTTGCTTAGATGTAACAGCTGGAGTTCGCACGGGGGTGCTAGTGTTGTCTTTTTTAGGTTCTTTGCAGTGACAGCTCGGGCACACCCAAGTTTCTTTAAATTCCTTTGAAAAACCCTGGTAGTTTTCTTTTGTAAGGTTTAAACAGATGTAATGGTATTTATCACCGCAGCGGTAACACTGTAAATATGTAGACCCCTTAAGTTGATTCTGACAACCGGAACATTTTTGGGAACTCATCGCATTAGAATGTAAGTTTACTTATAAGTTATTGAGCGCGAACTTAGAATGCTCGTATTGCTTTGATTTTATATCAGGCGCTTCAAGTTTGTATATGTTTCTGAGAGTTAAGAATCCAAGTGCCAAGAACCGAATCACTTTATTTTCACTTCACACACTAGAACTGAGTTAATCGAAAGTATCGTTGTGAAATACAGGACCTTAATGCACAATATTTAATAAGTTTTTAGCGTAAAGAACACTTTAACTATTTAAAAACGAATAAAATTAACAGAGCAAAGTTAAATAGTTGTTACTCGCTCAGATGTTGAGGGTAGGATTATCGATAGGATTATTTTAGTTGAGTTTTTATCATCTACCTCTTATAGTATTGTCCTTCAAAATAACGTTTATAATGTTTTAACGACTAGTGAAAAATAATATGCAGGCTTACTGCTCTTATGTGGAAATGTACCTAATATTGCATAGACACTAGTGATAAATTACCGAAACGATTTTAACTGTGTTTTTCACATTAATATTAAAAAACCTTCAGAACACATTTGTTTGAAGCCGTCTAAAGTCAATTGAAACCTACGAGTTCGCAAACAACACTCAAATTATATACGAAGCCATTCGAAGTAAATATTGTAAATACCGACTGGTAACAGCAGCTCGAATTGGATTTTTATCATATCACTAATTGGATTGGAACGAAATCAGTGTCAAGTATACCGGAAAATGTGGAGAGACGTCACGTGATTATAAACATATAAATAAGGCGTACTTATTTGCTTATGTTCGCTTAGTTATAATAACCCCTATTATACCTCAGTAATGCATTATATTATAACTCACGATACTTTTTGTATGCTAATATTTCGATCGTAGTCAATGCAGTACTCCCGTGGTGCTGAGAATCTCTTGACAGCATAACTGACATAGACTGACTTTTGACACGAATACGAATCTACCCACTCTGTATACTTCATTTTAACCGACTTCAAAAAAGGAGGAGGTTGTATGTTTAACTGTATTTTTAAAGGGTATTATTTAGTTGACACACACAGGTCAAATCAAATCAGGCTTTATTAAAAATACTGCCTCTTTTCCTAAGAAATTGAAAGTTTACGTATTACTTTAGTTCTGATGACAATGCAATTGTATGATAAGCGGGACCTGATACTATCTCTACACTCCGATTTGGCTCAACATTACACATGACGCTATAAAGTGTGTATTTAGTTTTTAAAGCAATACCTTGCTGGGTTTTAACCATGTTATTATTACGACTCTACACTGACCACACCTTACCGCACAAACACAAACCATACAGAGCCTGTATTATATTAAAACATACACAATCCGCGATGAGTGAAGATTAAATTAATTAGTATTACTTGGGCTTGTGTGAGTGTCATGTTGCAGTGTTCGGTCGAGTTTAGGAAACTAGGTACGTACTCCGAAGATATCGTGTTTCCTTTAACAAAGGTTTAAGAGCTCTTACTCACTTTGGACGGCAACTAACTTCTACTTTAAGTAGTCTTTAAAATTGCGACTATCATTATAATACCGCATTCCATAAATGTCCTATATTTTATTTATTTATTTATTTATTTTGGCTAGGGTCACGTCTTGGAATAAAATAAAATAATTTAACGTCTAGGCTAATTTAACAGACAAGGAGAGTTGGTTGACTTCTTTTATCTTTAGGTGTACAGGTTAGCTCAAGATTTTTCTTCACTGATGAATGTCATAATTAGTTTTCATATTGACATAACTTTGGTAAATAAATAACGCTTCACACTCATAGCCCCACGCTAAGATTTCCAGTGGCATAGGTGCCATGGACAACACACAAAGACGAGAACATACAGACCACACCCAGATCGAGAACAGAAATTCAAACTCAGCATTCAAATTTCCACCTCACTGGGAATTCCTTGGCACGGCAGTTTGGCATGTTGACCATTGCTCCACACAGGTCGTGAAGATTCGTACCTGCAATATTTCAATTTAGGTCAACATATAAAACAGAAAATACTTGTGACACATGACTTTTAAATAATTGCGCCATCATGTAACGTTTCATATAAGTTGTTTAGTCTTATCGGACGCTCTTCCGTAATTTCAATTCCACGAGAAAAGTCAACATAAGTTGGTCGGTCACCCTTCAGTCGCTAATTGAATAGTGTTTTGTGGTTCGTTTCCTGAGTTTCAACTCTGCTATATAGAGAAGCTCTTCCTATGAATCACTAATTGGTTACAGTCAGTCGCTATACACTGACTTCTGACCTACTAAAACTCACAATTTTAGCTTAAACTACGATACTGCGAGCACTATCTTATGCAGTTATTTGCTTAGCATGATCATTTGCAAACTGCAAAATTCCATCATATTCGACTTATTCCAGCTCAGCAAAACAACATTACATGCTACATAAATTTTGCGAATTGCTTAATGAAAGCAATTTCCAGTTAGTCCATTTTATTAAAAAATGGACAGTACTCAGAGCAGAATATTGGCGCAATATCGACTTTACTGGCAATAAAATCAATCGGGTGCCAAAGACACGCTTGAACCCGAGTCAGTATCAGACCGTCAAAAGGTAGTCCAAAGGGCGGCGTGCGATGCTAATCACAAAAGCTAGCATTGGTCTGAACTATGAGAGACGAGCGGATCAATTCGAGGAATTAATTATATCAGAGAATAACGATCACTCTTGCGATACAGCTTTAAGATAGTATTTAGCTGTGGTTACTAAAATGCTTCACTTCGCTTTCAAGCTTACTAGGAAGCCAACTATAGTGATTTGCGACTATTCCCGAGAAGAACTCATCACTGTTCAAGGAAATCACCGTGTACTAATGCATTATTAATAAAGAATATATTATATACGATACAAAAAAATTTTGCACGGAGTTCTTTTAGACTTTGAAACCATTCAAGCGTAATGTCCCAAATGGTTTCATTTTAAAAGCAATAATGAGAAGATGGTTTGAGACCACTAAAATAATGCATTTTTCGCACTTTTTCGAGTTTTTACTTTTTCTATACAAAACTTTTTCACCGTAAGGTACGACGAGATGACGGAAACTAGAAACAAATTTAATATTTTTAATGCTGCTATTGGAGCCGTTTGTTTTTAAATTACACTTAGTTACAAAATGTGTACGATTTTTACCGCTATAACCGCATTTACGAAATTTATGCTTAGCTAAGCAATAATAAATTACGCTTAAAACCATTTCAAGAGATTAAAACTGAACGAAATGGACATTTCCGCACTGCAATTGAATAACTTGATGACGGTGTTCATAGTTAGGTCTAATTTACATGACATTTCCCTTGAGAGGAACCGTTTACACGCTAGCCCCGGGTCTACCTCGCTTATTCCTTTACACTTGGGGTGGGGCAACTTAGATTGGGGTCTCAGCGGTCATCCGGGATAACATCACCGGCTATTCACGGGACGGCTTCCCAAGGGCATTATTGTTCGCCATATTTAATGGAAGGCCCGCAATTTTATGCCAACCCGACATAACGTTATGATTTGAAGGAATTATGTTTGCATGGAATATTATTATAGTGGAAATAGCGAACGTTAATCTTTTGTCGCTGTCCGTAAAAGTGCTAGTATTAAAAATGTGGCATGAGATTTGGTTGATCCTATTTAAATACGAAAGCAAGATACTGTACAGTAGAAATCGGCCGCTTTCAGAAGTTAATTGACAAATTCAATTTTACAATGACTTCTTATCATCTGATGTAATTAAAATTGAAATTTTTAATTCATTGCACATAATATTACCACTATCACCATACACATTCATTAAAATCATCTTATAGGAAATATTATGTTTAAAGTATAAATATGTTTTCTCTTTCTTTCAAATTAGCTCATAATATGCAAGTAGCGAACTACTACCAATGCATAAAAATGTAACAACATACTCGTAAAAGCAATCAAAGATTTCATAACGCCTGTAAAAATAAAGTTGGTAACATGAAACTCAAAAACGAAATTAAAAAACCCATAGGCGTATTCCCTTTTGGTGTTCCCGTACATTATTCATGACCGCGGCACCGCGGCGCGGGCACGCACGCTCGCGTATGAATTCAAACGGTCCTTTATGATTCCAATGTAAATACCCGACACGTAACTTCCACAGAAGCTTTGGTAAACAAAAATTCCAATATCTTTGGCAGTAATGACGTGGAAATTATTGAATATTTTCGGAAATTTCTTCAGTAAAAGGCTTGACTATTGGTTCTTGGTATAGCGATCGACTGACAGGAATTATTTTTAGTATAAAGAACTTTTTTTATGGAAATAGCTGGCAAAAGAGTTGATGATCCACCTGACGGTAAGTGGCTAACGTCGCCCATGGACATCAGCAACACCAAAGGCATCACTGATGCGTTCTCGGCCAAGAAAAAAAGAAGAAAAAGAAATAAAGAACATATCTTAGGAATATTATAAAGAAAGTTTAGATGGATGTTTGTTACGGATGGATGGATGGATCTTTCACTCGAAACCTACTTAACGGATTACAAGAAAAGTTTGCTCACAGACAAACCATAATCTGGAATAGGTTATAGGGTTATATTTTATTCATATAGGTATCACTGATACACTTATGCAGGTCATTTTTTATTAATCTTACTATCCCGGAAAACACGGAAAAAGCCGCGTGCAAAGCGCTAGTTAGTTATATATCATATTGGAATTGTTTAAGAAACATGTAAAATTTCAACTCTTAGGCAAAGGTATATGAGTACGAACTACTACTTATACTATACTGTAGATGAGTACGAATGGAAATGACCAGCTCTGCCACCAGTTCCGTTCAAGTTAGTGATATTTTTTGTAATAAATATAGTTATTAAAGTTTAAGGATACTGCTGCGCCACTTGCCGATCTACACGCGACAAACGGGCGCACTGAAAATCAGAGGCGTAGTAGGTTGGTACCTTCCACTTGCTGCGCCATATTCTGAGTGCGACCCTTTTCTGTTGGCGGCTGCAACTTCAATTTATATCTATAATATGTTTTAATTTATATATGTCCTGTTATAGGAATTAATGCTGTTGCATGCTTGCGACTGAATAAATGTTTCTTTCTTTCTTTCTTTCTTTCTTTATCTATGTAATTTTATTTCTAAAAGATGTGCTGAGGAATTTCTTTACGGCTTTTCTTCTCCTCCACGACAAAGCACCTTCCGAGAAGCTGGTAGATTAAAAAATGACGTGCATCAGTGATACCTATATGAATAAATTATTTTGAATTTAGAATTGATTTCCTTGCGGTTGAAAGTATTTGTATAATTATGTTTATGAACGTATTGAATGAATTGAGACCACTTGCAGTACAAAGAAATGTTTAAGCATTAGATGAATTGATTTAGTTAAAATATTGGGTGTTCGCGTAAAACTCCTAAAGTAATTTATTCACGGAGTTATAACTGACTTCAAATTTTAATGTAATTGCGAACGTTCAAACGTTAAGTAATCTGAATTTAAAATTCCCTGAAGTTTATTTTTGTCATAATTTCAAATTCGTCATTAAACTCAAGGCTTTAAGGAAAATTATACGGAATAAATAGCCTTCAGACGTTAATTACAACACTTTCATTTGTAGCCGGCTCAATTAATTTGAAATCCGGGTTCATAGTCACTAAGGTAACAGTGATTATTTTAATGAACTTCGATTAACGTGGCGCCAGTGATAAGTATGAACTGTGTTTACTCCTGATACTGAAACTGGTTAACCTTTTCATTAATGATTACTGAAATGAAATTATTGCTTTTGTACTTTGTTTTACAAATACTTCTTGAAAGTACTACGCCATTGCTTCAACAAATTCCATCACGAACCATGAAATATTATTACTAGCGTATAGAACCGACACCGCGAACAAAATCAAGCCCAAAGAGAAGTTACAAACATACAGGTGAAGCTAATATAAAGCGTGTAAAAAGGTGTACATGTAAGTATCTATTATTATCTTTACAATACCCAGGTAGTGTCGGGTATATAAATCACAAGTTAACCGAAACTGTTTACGATATCCGCAGACAATACCGGTGATCCACCAGACTTAATGTTGCATATACGTAGCCAATTTAACACTACTGACGCAGTACGTTCCACTTGGGACCCTCATTACTTCTCTATTACAATTTATTTTGCTTGTTACCTATATGTTCTGAACCCAAATGACGGTGTATAGAAGGAAATAGTCATCCGTCAAAAATTGACATATGAATTACCCTAAAATCTGAACTAGGCGCGACCTTTTTCCATCTGTTTATTGGTGAAAAGTATTTTGTATCCATTTTAGTACGCTAAAAATACGTCGCGTATATTGTCTGAAAAATTACTGGCCAGAGTATAATTAATTAAAAATTTAAACAACGCAACGTTTGCATTGCAACATATTTATATTTAACTTAGTCATAAGTTTTAAATTTTTTATCCTACTCTATTAATATTATAAATGTAATAGTTTTTTTGAATATTCTAATCAGAACTTGGCACCATTTTAGATCTCAATAATTTTTTTTGAACTTGGCTCTCATTTCACATTTATATTTTTTTCTTGTTGTAGATATGAGACTTTTTGCCTAGAAATTATAATATTTATTTATAATTTAATTCACATTAATAATTAAATCCAATTAAAAATAATGATTAAATATAAATAATTTTCACTTTTTAGATTGTTTCCTTCGTATACGCCTAATTGTTTACCTTGATGCCAAATATGTAGTTTCTAAGTCATCTGGAAGTAGTTGGGTTTTGATCCTGTATCAGTGAGTCAGTCACCAAGCAAGCTGTAAGTGGCAAACATCCCGCGGAGGGCAGGTCGGCTACGATAAGGCGCCCTCTACATAACTCATCGGCGCCATATTTCGTGCATGCTCAGATTGTACACAATTTATGTTTACCGCGCTGCTAGTAAGGTCACTTCCTTATTTTTTGGCATTCAATAACAATGACGTTCATTTAACACATTGTCCCCATGTCATGAACCTAACGTGACCTTGGTACCACTTACATACAATGACCAATTACGACAAACAAATAGGAGCGCACATTAGCGTACAACGTAAAATCAATGTAGGAAGAATATTTTTCACTTGAGGTTAGAAGAAGAGATTAGGAAAAAATCTCGCTCCAAACTAATGGCTAATGAAGCTATAGCTCTCATGATATAAAGTTTCGCCATTTTAACGATGAAATAATTTTATATTTCGTAACGCAAGGAAAACAAACCAGGTCATGGTTCAACTCACAGACCTGTCAACTAATGAAAATACCAATCACATTTCAGAATTTCTGGACATCGATTATTTACAGTGAAACTAATATTAACAATGTAATGCGGTCCAGCCCCATCATAATATTCCATGACATAATATTACTGGTAGGGGAGATCTAATGCAAATATTCATAAACAGTTGTGTTCCAGGAAATTGCTATTCATATTTTGTTATTACGCAAACATTCAATGAGTGCCTATTCGTGATAAATTTCCACTATTCCGAATTCAATTTTAGCAAATCAATGTCAATAGCGTAAATGGACATGAGTAAGATTTAATTTGTAATGATCAATTCATAATTGGCCCACTTCAGGACATGGGTACATGGGCACTCCTCACTATCTAGAAGATCTAAAGCATACTAGACGTTTGGCAGCTGATTCAAGCAAGAAGGTGGTAGATACCCAGACGGCTTCACAAAAATTCCCCACAAAAGATAATTACAATACGTTTTAGCCTTTCCAACCTATGCCCGTTTACTATGATAAAGCAAATTTTAAAACTATAATGTAAATACATAATGTGCCTACTTTTATTCTCAAAATGCCTCAATGATTTTTAAATTGAATCTGAAATAATATACTGACTACATTTTCAATATCAATAAAATAGTAACCAGACCAGAATAAACTTAAAATTTCACTTCTTTTTATGTATGTACCTAGAAGAAGAAAATAAAAAAGAGAAGAAATAAAGAACTTAAGAACCTCAAGCCGAAAAACGTAAGCACGATTTAGGCTAAGATCAGACAAATAGATCTTAAAATATTATTTGGTACTTATGTGTATTATTAAGTTGCTATTCAGTCACGGTTGGAATATTAGTTCCAAGCTCGTCTTTAAGGCTTACGGCCAATAACGCTCATTAACAGAGCTCAGTTCTGTAGATAATACTAAGCATCTCATCAGCAACATAATAGCACCAGGCAGATAACAAGCTATACAAAATTCACCCAACACAAAGTAGCTCTTCAAAGAGCTTAAAAGGAAAATTGAAATATAATTCAGCGCTTTATTTGATTATTAAATTGTTCGTGAAAGCAAGATAACCGGTTAGTAGGAGTTTGGCTAACTTTGGTTTAACGAGGTGAGATGTCACTTTGCACTTCGCCGCGAAGATATATTTTTTGCCACGGGTTCATGCTCCAGTGAAGTTTGCTCCCGAGTTCGTACACAATCTACAATGCGACTTATTTAGAACACATTACTGAGGAAAGGGTTTTGTTACAGTAACCTGATGAAGGCATGTTTTTGTGTTACAACATTTGCATGTCAAGGATTTCTGGTGTATAAATTAAAAATCATAAAAAAGGCTTTCAATTTTTACCACCTTTAGTATTATGCTCACACATTTTATTAATTTTACTACTTAGTTATGTTTTCCAACCCCTTTCAGAATGAACTTTAAAAATACTTAATTAGTATTTTATATGTACCTACACTTTATTATGCTGGTTATAGTAAAAAAAGCGTCTCATTAATCGAAACCATATTATCACGATTCAACAAATTGGGATTGTATTATAACTGTATCGCATTTGTTGCATCAAAATAAATAACTGGCCGTATGTTCCCATGACAACATCATTATCGCATCCTGGCCACCGTTAACCACGAGGACGTCAAAAAGCGTTGGTTTTACAGAAGAATGACTTTGCGCGGTTTCAATTCGCAATTTGGAGCCATTTACATCACAGTCGGACGTGATTGCACTCGGATCAATGAGTTTTGTACTCTGTGTTAGCTTGGTGTGTGTATACCGAGCTAGAAATAGGGTTGGGAGCCTTTTATTGGATGTTACCATGTATGGCAAGATGCCTAGGTACCATGGGGCTTCGTTCATCAATCCAAGAAAAACTCTCTCTTCTTGTGATAAAAAAATAACGAGGAATGATATAAGATCCAAATCCATTTAAATATTAATTCTAATTTGGTTAAGGTAAATAAATATAAAATATGTTACAGATTTCTACCAAATATTATACAGTAGAGAGACCCATTCTAAATTAACAACTTAGAAATTCTATCTTGCAAGAAAATTCAGTAAAGGTGGTATCGAAATACCAAAAATATCTCCACTGTGTTCCAATCCAAATTAACTTAATTTTTTCGGTAAAGCAAAGAAAAGTTTGCAATTCTAAAACTTTTTCTACCGATACCCAATAGGAAATTCATAACCGTTATCTCATCCCATTCTTCCGTTTTCAATAATTCATCCGCTTGAAACAATGTTTCGATCCATTCGTTGCGGCAAAAATCATTTTTGTGTGGGCTTCTGGCCAAAATATTATTACAACGCGAGAACGCACACAGATCATGTTAACGGGATATCTAGTTTTCTAAAATGCTTCCAGAAGGCCGTGAATTTAAGATTTAATTTGTCATAGACTGTGCACAAATTACTTTGATACGGGGTAGAAGGTATTTTTCCGCGAATAAAAAAACAAGGTCATCTGCGAACCGTAAATGACTTAGATGTTTACCTCCGATGTTCAAGCCAAGGCCTTTCCAGTTAATTTTACTGATAACAAGCTCCAGAATCGCAATGAAAATTCTAGGAGAGAGCGGATCTCCTTGTCTCACTCCTCTTTCGATTGGAAAGCTTGGACCAGTCGTTTCTAATTGAATTTTGGTTGTCATGTTTTTGTAAATATTTTTTAATAATTCTATGTATTCTAATTCAACATTTTGTGATTTTAAAGTTTCCCAGATGCTTGAGTGGGCTATAGTATCGAATGCTTTCTGATAATCAATAAATGCAAATTCTGATAATCAAATAAAATTTATAAATACATATAAGTATGGCAAATTTAAATATAATATTTTATAATAATAAATAATATAATAAAATTAATGATTTACTGATTCTATGAATAATTTAATTTAAATACTATTTATGTTAATTAAAAGTTAAAATAATAAATTCATAGATTTAAAGTTTAAATTGATTAATTTTAATAACAAAAAATTGAGTTACTTAAATCTTATTAATATTATTATTTTTTGATTAAACTGTTTTTTAAATATTGTAATATTGTACATGGAATAAAAGGCTTTTTTATTTTTTTTATTTTTTATTTTTTATTTTATTTTATTTAGAAGGTATTTTTAAATTTTTGTTAAATAGATGTAGGGTTTGCTATAGTAAAATATTTATTATCAAACGAACTTGTGAAGTTCGATGATAATTATGTGAACAGCTTCATTCTTTGCGATTTATTGTTTACATGTTGTAGTAGTGCTCCCAAGCACTAGCCTTGCACGGATGTTTAAAGGTGGCAACCCTTTTTTTTTTATGCGGGTATGTCTAGGTTTGACATAACTGTCTACCCCCTCTTACGGTCACTTTCCTTAGCGGTCCGGAGTGCAATTTAGTCTCATTCTGTTTAGAGCTATTAATTTATTTCACATTTTATTTTTATAGGGTTGGGTTACTGAAAGAGCTAAGAATACTGTTGTTCACAGTGTTTACCTGAGGAGGGTTTGTATAAATCGCTTCGAATGAAGCTGTTCACATAATTATCATCGAACTTCACAAGTTCGTTTGATAATAAATTATGTTTCACAGCTTCATTCTTTGCGATTTATTGTTTACATGTTGTAGATGTTCAGAGAAAAAATGTGAAATTAAACACGTAAGTAATCCAATTTAGTTTGTTATGTTTGTAATACAATAAATCGTTTTACACATTATTGTTAATGCAATAAGCAATAATTACTAAAAGTAGATTTTACATAATTGATTAAAGTTACATTGTGTTTGTATACTTGGAACATAATAAATCATATAGGTACAATAAGCGATACTTATATGTAATTTCTTAATTACAGATCACAATCACCCGATAGAATTGTCGCTGCAAATTGATTTGGATCAGTAACAATCTCTTTGTTATAAAATTTTGCGAAGACGGAAGAAGACTCTGTCCATCCCGCAGTCCTCCGTATGAGGTCTATGTTGACTCCAAGTCTGTTGGCTGAAGATGTGGCTGCATGGCGAGTGCTGTGTGCGCTGAATATAGATATATCAATACCGCTACTTTGAAGGATATCTTTTATCCAACGGCTAAGTGTTTGTGAGGTAACTTTCGAGTGTGGCAATTTGTGACTTATAAATAAAGAATCAGTTTTTCGAAGTGGTGTTGTTTTATTGATATAGGTTTGCAAACAAGTAGCGGGACAGATTTGTGGCCGAGTGTTGAAAAAAGGTAATCGTAAGATTGGATTTATAGAATTCGGTTTTGAAGTTTTTGTTAAGTCTGGTATAGTTACAGTAATATTATGTGGGTAATTTATTTTTATATTATTTAGTTTTATTAATGAGAAGGTCTGCACACGATGCGCCGTAACTAAAGCCAACAGAGTTATAGTCTTTTTGGAAAGAGTTTTTAGATCGAGGTCATCATTAGGCCATTTTTGTGCTAAATAATTTAAAACAATGTTTGGATCCCATGTGAAATTGTACTTAGGTGTAATTGGCCTCAATCTATAAACTCCTTTCATAAAACGTTTAATTCTCTCATCATTAAGTAAATTACCTAATATAAGAGATAATGCTGATTTGTACGAGTTAATTGTACCATATTTAAGACCTTTATCGAAAATAGTTGTGAGAAAATGAATGACAATAGGAACTGAAACTGCAAAATAATCGTAACCATGTGTATTACAATAATCAATCCAAGATTTAATACAATTATCATATTGTTTATATGTAGAATCAGACAGCGAAGACAACATAATTTCTACAGATCTAGGAGACAAACATTTATTTAATAGAGTTTGCCTGAAAGCTTCGCGGCAACCAGTCTGAGGGTGTTGTGTAGATTGTGGACGGTTCTGAAAGGAGACGTTAACAAATTTATATGTGGTTCAAAATAAATTGGCTCAGAAGACACTAACTTTTGAAAGACTGGAAACCAGGGCTGTGTAGGCCAGTATGGTACTACTACAATACCTTCTGCTTTCTCATTAATTACTTTTTGCAGAACCTTTGTTATCAATGAAAATGGTGGAAATGCATAGAATAACAATTTTTTCCAAGATATAGTAAACGCATCGATGGCCCATGCGTCAGGATCGTTCCTCCAAGTAACATATTTGGTACACTTTGCGTTACATCTACTTGCAAATAAATCTATTTCAGGATAGCCAAAACTACGCGTTATTTTTGAGAATGCATTATGGTTCAACTCCCATTCAGTGTCTTGGAATTTCTTACGTGACAAGCTATCTGCTTCATAGTTATCCTTAGTATTTATGTACGAAGCAAATATTGTTATTTTACGTTTTTCACACCATTTCCATATGTCCCTGCTAACATTATTTAAATGTTCGTATTGCACACTACCCATTCTGTTGATACAGGATATTGCAGTTACATTATCAATACGTAACAATATTCTCGAAGAATTTAAATTACTTGCAAAGCATTTTAGTGCAAGAAAAGCTGCTTTTAACTCCAACTCGTTTATATGCAATGATTTTTCACCTTCTTTCCAATAACCAAAAGAATCACCTGTAGTGCAATAAGCGCCCCATCCTGTGGTTGATGCGTCAGAAAAGATTTCTAAATCATATTGGTTATAGTTCAAAGGGGAAAATCCATGATCAATATGTTCTAACCACCAAATCATATCACATTTTAGGGTATTTGGGAGTTGTACGACTTGTTCGTAACTGGGATTTTTAATTAAGCAAGAATATTTGAAACGTTCAAATAACTTAGTATAAAGCCAAGAGTATTGGATTGCAGGACAAGCAGAAACTAATAGGCCCACAAAACGAGCAAATTCGCGAAGTTTACACTGACGTATATTTAAGAATTTATTGATATGTTCCTTTATTTTATTCTTTTTGACATCAGGTAATTTTAACAACATGTTATGAGAGTCGAATTCAAAGCCTAAAAATTTGCAAACAGTCTGGGGTTTAAAACAGCTTTTCTCAGTATTTATAATAAAACCTAAATTTTCAAGTGTATTTACGTAAATTTCACGTTATTTTCGCATTCTGAAAGGGTTTTACCCATGCAAAATATATCATCTAAATATATTACAGATATAAAACCAGTTGTTCTCAGAAATTGAATTACTGGTTTAAGTAATTTCGTGAAAACGTACGGTGCCGTGCATAAACCAAACGGTAGGCAGTTGAATTGATAAAGAACATCATTATATTTAAATCTCAGAAATTTTTTGAACTGCTTATGTACTGGAATTAAGAAGTATGCATCTTTTAAATCAATCGATGCCATATAGCAATTTTTCGTAACAAGCTTTGATGCTGTTCGGTAATCCTCCATCTTAAAATGTTTCGTTTCAATAAATTTGTTCAAACATTTAAGGTTCAATATAAATCTTTGACCACCGTTTGGTTTCGGCACTAAAAACACCGTAGACAAAAATTCCCCGATTTCGTGGCTACAACGAGATATCGCGTTAATATTTAACAAATTATTAATGCAAATCTCAAAATCTTTAGCTTCTTGATAAGTTTTAGGATGAACACTAGGGTTATCAGCACGATATGGCGTGCACGTAAAGGGTATTCGGTAACCTTTCACCCAAGAAAGAACACAGATGTCATCAGTGATTTTTGACCATTGGTCATGAAATAACTGAAGTCTTCCAGCGTATCGTACCTGATCTATCTCCGCGATGGCGGCGGGCGCGTCGGCGGCGATGGCGGCCGGCGTGAGGTCACACCGCTGTACTGCGCTCGCGGCGCTGGGCGAGGGACTCGTCTCGGCTCCCTCGTGTCGCTCAACTTGTTGTCCGTCTTGCGGTGTTGAGGAATGAAGTTTAAACGACCCCTGTTTGACTTTGACATAATATTGTTAGTCCTATTGACCTTCGGTCTCTGAGGGTGTTTTAAGGCGTCACCGGACTGCTGGATCGTTTTTGCAGCTTTTAGTTTATCCGCAACGTTTTCGCCAAATAAGAATTTATCTCTTTGGGTTTCCAGTAACGCATCTTTAAGTTTATAGTTAATTGAAGAAATAACAAAATTTCTTCTAGTTTTAGTTTCTAAAAAATGGCTGTCACACAAGATACGGCAGGCGTCGCTGATGGGTTTTAAAAGTTTTTGTTGCGACGTTTCATTAGAAATTAAGCTCGATGGCCGTTGCCAAAGCAGACAAAGCAATACCCAATTGCTTTTGCTTGTACATAAGTGATGAATCTCTTTTCACCATGGTATCCTGCAGAGCCGCCTTTATCTCCGGGTTGAGAGCTGGTGTTAGCAATAGATCACAGTTGCTAGGAACTAGGTAACCTTTCAAAAGACTTTCTTTTAAGTCCTTTGCGAGGCCTTTTGAGAGTATATTCTCCCATCTATTAGCAACATCCTTATGGATAGGCGGACCCATAGGGGTGTCCATCGTAGGTGCATCGCCAAGTAACTGTAAGATGTCTTCATCAAGATGTTGCTCTTCAGCGGCATCCGGTTGCACTTCTGCCGAAGTACCAGGTGTCGGCGACTGTGGTCCCTCCGTGGGCGCTTGCGCCGGTTGCATAGGCGACTCAGCGCGTGGCGAGGGTACATCTTGCTGGTTCCCATCAATATCGGCCAAAATGGCGGATTCCGCAAAGGGTGACATGGCACGCGGCGAACCTGCGATAGATGGTTCATTTTTGAACACATACTAAAGTACTTTCAAGATACAAGTACATCTACAGTAATTAACTGCAAAAATTCAGTATTTATTACGTGACAGAGTTAACCCGGTGACGGTATCCTCGCATCACTTTTTATTTTTGATTTTGACAGTATCTGCCCAGATATAGCAGTACGCATCATATATTATGTGACAGAGGTAACCCAGGTATGGTATCTCGCATCACTGATTTATGTACGAACTTGTGTACATAATATAAGATCAGCACGTGACAGTATCAGCCCAAATTCTAGCAGTACGCATCACTTTGCATCTAAAACACGTAGAAACGTGTTGGATTATAAAATACTTACAGCTCAAATCGTCTTCTGATGTACCTTTTTTTTTTATTTATTTATTTTACACACATTTACAAATTTTTATTCCTGCAAGAGTCGGACCTTGCAAACCTCACAGGGTTTATGTATGCCCGACGAGTCGTTCAAATACAATGTACCATTTTACTTTACAATTTAACTTATTTTAAATATATAACTTATATTAGATACATAGGCAGTCATTGTGTAATTAGGTAATAGGTTTTTAGTTTGTTATTACATCTTTCATTGTTAGTGTACATAGTTTTTAAGGTATCAGGTAACTCATTTAAGTAATTTGGAATAATACATTTTAACATTCTACTTCCATATCTGTTGACACATTGAGGTACTATGTACTTTTCTAGTCTCGGTAATGTTCTCAGTTTCTCATGTCTTATTTTTAAGTTTAATAAATCAGGTCTATGATTTTCAGTGAGAATTAAAAATTTCGTTTTGTTAAATATGTTCATGACTTTACAGTATTTAAAAAGTTCATCACTTTTTCCCTGAAACTTATTATTAATATATGTCGGTACTATTGTTTTGAGTATTCTGCGTTGCAAACGGTAAATATCATTTAAGTTAGTGTTTGATGACCTGCCATAACTACTGAGTCCGTAGCCGACGACCGAGTCAGCTAGGGCCATGTAAAGTAATCTTAATATTTTATATGGCAATTTATATTTTAGTATGGTAAATTTACTGAGTATAGCCCTTAATTTCGCACAAACGTGGTCTATATGTGGTCTCCAACTAAATCGGTCATCGATTACTAGTCCAACATACATATGGGTTTTAACCATGTCAAGTATTGTGCAGTTACAGTTAGTAAAAGACGAATGTAAACAAAGATGCTCATGTGCTATAATACTTGGCTTAATGAAAGATTTTATGTGAGCTTGGAATTAGTCTTGGTAGTTTATGTAATTTATTTTGTAATTTCATTATTTTTCGCCGTATTTCCTCTTCAGTTTTTTCATGCTTCCTCTTCTTACCCATAGCTTCGTCGAGACAAATCTAATATTGGTTTAGGAGACGTGCGAAGGCTTGAGCACGGAAACACAGAATGAGACTAAATTGCACTCCGGACCGCTAAGGAAAGTGACCGTAAGAGGGGGTAGACAGTTATGTCAAACCTAGACATACCCGCATAAAAAAAAAAGGGTTGCCACCTTTAAACATTGGTGCAAGGCTAGTGCTTGGGAGCACTACTACAACATGTAAACAATAAATCACAAAGAATGAAGCTGTGAAACATATTTTTTGATTTTTATATGACATCATTGTGCATACGCCTTGCACGATCCATTAATTGTAATCACATATATTGCAGTGTTATACTGTAGTGAACAGAATCCATTTACTTACTTCTCAACCCAAAACTGAAAGAAATATTTTTTTTCTAAATCAACCTCATATTAAAAATATTTAATTTAATGTACTTCTATGTTACTCCTATTTTACTCCTAACACAAAACCCAAATAAACTGGTGCAGATCGAAGTTTGTTACCCCAATTACCCCATCACTAACAAATCCCAGGATATGATTTAATCAAAACATTTCCTGAAAGCAAAAAGCAAGAAGGATTCAATTCAGCAATCGCACAGTAAACATAAAAAGTTATCGCCAATTCCTTTGCCGTAAATACTTGTAAATGTAGAATAAATTTGCCAAATGTTCCTTAGGGCGATGGAGCCTAATGGAATGGCCTAGACCTGGAGAATCGATTAGAACGGAAATATCCTAATTTCAGTATAATATTATGATGCTGTTTGGGGAATCGTTAGAGACGCTTCTGCTATCTTTATAGATCAAATATTTTTAAGCAAAATCAACCTTAATTTGTTGGAATGAGCTTTTTTTATGGAAATAGCCGGCAAACGAGCTGACGATCCACTTGATTATAAGTGGCTAGTCGCCCATAAACATCAGCAACACCAAATGCATCACTGATTCGTTGCCGGCCAAGAATGAGAGAAAAAAAGAAAGAAAGAACTGGCTCTCAAGCCCCCAGCCGGAACACCACGAGTCGTTTAGCGGCTGACTCATGCTCAATGGTGGCAGCTATCCAGGTGAACTCCATGGAGAAATAATAATAGTAATAATGTTATTAATTATCAATTAAAATCAATATTACCAATATAATCACTCCGAAGGCGCCTACCACCAGCGAGCCGGATTTAGTCGCCTCTTACCACACCCATGCAGCGTGGGATTAGAGTTAGTAATGTAACATAATTTACTTACTTTTATAAATTACATTTTCAGGGTCAAAGATAACCATACCATATACGGGTATATGAAATCAGATTGCTTCAATAAATATCGAAACTGGATACCGAACTCTTAAATTACCACTAAGACTTCAATACAGACAACAAATATTAAAATACATTCCTAAACTTACCAGCTTACTAGAGTTTATGGACTATCCAGTCTTATTAAAACTTTTCCAACTCTTATTGTCTAGAAATGTTTTCTCTCTTAGTACCAGTAGAAGCAAAATACAAGTCAAAGTTAGACGCGGAAAGCTGCGTGCTAATAAAATAGCGATCTATAAGAGAGTTATCTTCTAGTTAGAATGATATAGCATAAACCGTGGGTTGTAGGCTACGAACTTTTAGAGAGGTCTCGCATATTTTTAGAATTAAATGTTGCCTTAATTATAGGTTACCACGGCATGCATCGTGGACGAAGAAATATAATATAAATATATGTTATATATGTACAATATATGTGTATAATATATGAATAAAAGTGAAATGGTTATATTGTAAAGAATTAACAAATATCCTTATCGCTATATATGCTACCTCGATAATTTCCTATTACGTCAAGACTCAACACAGAGAAAAAAAAAAATTGACAATGATTTTCAATCAAGTGGACAAACGCGACGATTCAATGCTGCAATCACACGTGGCTTGATTTAGCTATCCCAGATACCTACGGCATTGACGTTGACCGCTCGAGGGAATTGATTCCTGAAGGCCGAATGTGATAGGGGAGCTGGGGGAGATAAGCTTATGCTAATAGACTTGATTAAATGTGGAGCAGGTTATCACTAAAGTTGAGATCTTGCTCGTGTTGACCAGTACATCGTCATAGGAAACAATCAAGTTAGCTATACGGGTAAATGTTGTATAGTTGCAATAATCCGTAGATTTTTTATAAGATAATGCTTGATTACAATCCCACGTGATGGGAAATTCATGGAATCAAACAATATAATACAATATTGATTGGTATCTATCAAGTGAACTGCAGAGGATCACTCTCTTTTGGATAATTGAAGTTTAACTCCTTTAGAATCGATAAAATCAAACTTTATCCTAACGTAACAGATAAATTATCGTTATGCATTATATTTGTAATTCGTAACATGGCGTTGATACTATAAGCAACGTATAGTTAACAATTACGAGAACTATCAATGTTTTAAAGAAATAAGTAAGGCGCGCGAAACACGGAAAATTTTACAACTGATTTTAGGAGCGTGGTAGCAGCCAGTCCTGTTAAAACCCCTACCGTGCATGCATGGGTACCATCAGATTTAATCAGGGAAAAACAAAGCCCAGCGAGCTCATTTCATTCAATAAAACTGCTCATTTTATTTGATATTATTCCATGAATTTCATAATCTGTTCATAGGTAATATGGAAATAAATTGACAGGTTATTTTGTGGCGAGGCCGCTTTAAAGCGTGAATTAATAATTATCCCCGATAGTTAATATACCTATTACACAAGTTTGGGTGACTCTTTTGTGTGAAAATAAAGTAATGTAGTATTCTGTTTTCAATTCGTAAGTTGTTAATCTTATTTCTAGCGATATGATAAACCAGTTATTACCTACTACAGTACTCCATGAATTTATACGAAACGAAATTAGCTCTTAACAAGTATATAAAACGGTATGACACCCTCACTCATCTAAGCCTTCGCGCATTTACATCAAGGGAATCATTCGGCCCATTAACTGGCTTCTGCCTATTACATTTAACGGATTCGTAGTGCAATCACTTTGATGATCGGTTTTTTTAATGTTTGTAAATTAATCTAATATTATATGCTAATCAAAAAGACTTCACGTGTTTAATAATAATGTTATACTTATTAATTCTTAACTTTGAGCATGCGGATTTCTAAAAAAAAAATTTCTGTATTTTGTAATAAATAAAGTTTATAAAAAATATGTTTTTAATGTTACAAGGGAATAATTATACGTAGTTGAACTAATAATAAATAAAAAATACGATACGTATATACCCATTTGTCCCAGCCATACTATGAGTGAGGAAAGATTCAGAAGTGGATACAATAAAAACAATACTACTTTATGATCTTCTGAAAACAACAAGAGCAATTACGGTAGTAAACATTATACATAAGCAAAACTTTACAAAATGAGGCATACTAGTTATCTTCTATCCATATCTACTTAGGAATAGCTCTCAAACCAGACTAGTTTTTGAAATTAGCAGGATTCGTAGGTGTTTATTTTCATTACACAATATAGTGCTTACTCACATACTTTTGACTTGAGAGCCAGTTCTTTCTTTCTTTTTCTTCTCTTTTTCTTGGCCGGCAACGCATCAGTGATGCCTTTGGTGTTACTGATGTCCATGGGCGACGATAGCCACTTACCATCAGGTGGATCGTCAGCTCGTTTGCCGGCTATTTTCATTAAAAAAACATTAACTACTTATTATTTATACGAGTAATATTAATTAAAAAATAATGGCACCAATATGGTAGGTACGATCTGACAATGTACTTAAAGATTTATACATATATTACGCATTCGTGATTCATTAATTTACAATACTGGCGCAAGTAACTTAACCGTACCAAGTGCACACAAGTGGATATAATGCCTTGTAACTCTGGTCGTAAGGTCGTAAAGTTTTACCTCCACAATAATGGGGATACAATTTATGGCATTACCCATACGTATTTAATTTGGTCCCACTGGTCTTTGTGGGTCGACGTACATAATTTATATGGAGAGGTGCGAATGGGCAATCAAGTAGGCTTGATTGAGAAACAAACTATAGATAATTGAGGCGAACATGCATATAGCTTCACTTCTCTGCCTTAAGACGTGATCCATATAATACCAAATTACTGTCCAAAAACTGTCGGGTAAAATGTCTTTTAACTGTTTTATATTATCTTAACTCGTGATTGACTTTGCTTTATGTCTTGTTAGTTACATGAAGGCCTGCAGTAATTTGGTTGAAAGCAATATTCGAATACACTTTTACGCGTTCCATAGATATTCATATTGAATAACGATCCATTCGGAACCCTGTCGATACGGTTCATGATGTACAAACAAACAAACGAATCTTAATTGCAAATATCGATCAATTTTATTGCGATTCGACATCATACAATTTATTTGCAGATTTTATTAATTCCTCTTCGTTTCTGTTTTGAAATGTGACAAAAATATTATATTCTGATGAATAACTGCCAATAAAAACATGTATGCTATTTTTAATAGATTAAAAATATAGTTGACGATACGAAATGCAGTCTTAACAAATGATCATAACAAACTATCTATTCCTTAACTTTTTTATGCATGCTAACCTGCTAAAGCTATGGTCACAGAGTAATTTGGCTACAGTGTATAAAGATACGTCTAAGCAATGATATCGTAGCAGTTAGAACGTTGGTCGAACCGATGCAGGGGCCCGAGTTCAAATCCTGGCATGCACCTCTAATTTTCTAATATTATGTGCGTATTAGAAGTTAATTATCACTTGCTTCGGTGAAGGAAAAACATCATGAGGAAGCCTGCATACCGAAGCGTTTTTCATAAAATTCTCAATCGTGTGTGAAGTCTACCAATCTGCACTTGGCCAGTGTGGTAGACTATAGCCTGTGCCCCTCACATTGTGAGAGAAGTAGACCCCAGCAGTGGGACAATTATGGGTTGTTGCTTTTGTATAAAAAAAAGTAAGGAAAATGGTTATTAAATTCTAAATAATTAGTACATAATTATTGTAACGGTTCTAAATGAGCCTTCTTGTCATTATTGCGATTGAATATCATTACGTCGTAGATTTGAAAGGAATACGATCACAAAGTTTCGCAAATTAAGCGAATTGTTAGCGACTTCCGTATAATTGGTTAAAATGAGATGCTGCAAAATCGTCAAAGCGAACTGCGAAGTGAAGTGAGGTAGAATTGAGATAATAATATCGATTTGCTGAAGGGTTTATACAAATTATACAAATTATAAATTGTACCT